>CM016725.1:4445000-4695543 GCA_005771605.1 Scutellaria baicalensis | reverse complement strand
TATCACATAGATACACATATAAAGATCACGAATAAATTAAATAAAATAAAAGCATTTACGACATAAACGAAAATTTTTGCATAAAAACATAATATCATTTTTCTCTCATTTAAACTTATCTATATTTTATCTTTTTACTTTTATCCATGATTGTCAAGTGGTTGAGATCAAGCTCGGTTTCCTCCGTAAGCAATCCTGCAAAATACTTTAAAATCTCGAAAGAAACATCAGATCACCAAATACGTAGAAATCATCGAGTACCACATAATGCTTAAAAATCATGAAAGCATAACGTAACACGTACCACATAATGCTTAAGAATCATGAAGCATAACGTAACACGTAAATTATAACTTTAAATAACATAATAATACATTTCGAATCATTTTTCAATTAAAAGGTAAAAGAAATTTTGTAAAATATGAAATGTAGATTTTCTTGAAAACGGGGTGTTACACTATAGGTATCATATGTATATAAGAGTATATATATGATACCTGAAGAGTATATATATGATACCTATAGGGTATATTTAACACCATATGATAATTAATTTGGGGGCACCGTACCCCTGGGGCACACAAGTGTCACTCTACAACTATTAGACTAATTTGATATGACTATTTTGAGTTGAATCCTTATTTTGTATATTTAAATTTCAATTAATATAAATTAATTATTAAATGATGCTGAAACTTGTAAAAGACAATGCTGAAAATAAACTACGACAACGGATTAGAATCTGTTGTTGTAAGGGTCTACAACAACGGCAACAGTTAAAAACCGTTGTCTTAGATAGCTACGACAACGGCAGGACAACGGTTAAAAAACCATTGTCATAAGTGTCTACAACAGCGGTTCAAAACTGTTGTCATAGTGTTGTGATAGTAATCTATGAGAACGGCGGGACAACGGTTAAAAATCGTTGTCATAATGCTCTACAACAACGGTTCAGAACAGTTGTTAAGGTGTTGTCATAGACAGAGAAAACAACAGTTATTTGGAACCACAAACCTACGACAACAGTTAAAAACCATTGCCTATGTGCGTAACAACCATTGTTGTAGGGTCTAAGACAACGGTTAATAACCATTGTCTATGAGCGAAAAAATGCTGACCTAGAACGTCCATTTTTGGGCTACGACAACAGTTAAAAACCGTTGTATATATGCATTTTTCTTGTAGTGTACAAGAGGTTGATCCAGAGGCTGCTGAAGGAGAAGTTGGGCAAGGTGTGAGAGTTGCGATCCTCTACTTCCAACAAAAGGAGGAGGAGGCAAAAAAGATGAGGAAGGGGCTGGTGAAGGACGTTTTCAAGCTGTCCTTCAAGATTTTTGATGAGCAGAGTATGACCAGCCTCCCGATCTGGAAGGAGATATGAATACAGGAGAGTTGGATGCTACAGAACTGGGAGGATTGGACCGTAATGGAAGAATCTCTCATGCTGTGGGCTGGAACTCGAGATGTCAAGATGCTGCTTGACCATATCCCTCTTGCAGATGCACAAGAAAGGATTACTGCAACCAAGGCTTACTTTTCCACAATCATGGTGAGGAAGGGGCGCAAGCAATCCAAGCCTGAAGAGGCCGATGAAACAACAGAGAATGCCCTGACGGCTGTTGTAGAGGCAAATTGGTCTATGGGTGAGGCAATTCCAAAGGATGCAGCACTCAAGCCGGCAAATGATAATGATGCCTTGAAGCTGCACGAATCCTTAAAGCTCAGCCATGAAGGAAGGTGAACTGAGACCCCCGTCAAGTCACTGCAATTTGACGACTCCATGATGAAAGCAGAGAGTTCTTCAACCTTCGATACAGTGATGAGTAGTCTACCTCCGATTGTGACGCTATAGCAGATCAACGAGGAGGAGGAGTAGGTGTACTACGAGGATTCACCAAAGTATCAGGAAGATGTTGTACAAGACAAGGAGTCATCTGACATCATTTGGTCTGTATTGACAGGTCTTCCCGATGCTGAAGACATCGATGATACAACGACGGAAAAAGGTACGGAGGCAGGTCTCCCGGTATAGGCAGAAGTTGTAGTATTGTCTGCTACAGGATTACTCGATGTAGTAGGGTCACCTTATGCAGCAAAGGACAAAGAGGTTGCAAGCAAGCAATGACAAAGATCAACGCTGCAAGCAAGAAGTGAATGAGCTAGAAGCTACAAAAGAACAGGTCGAGTGCAGAGAACAAGGAGAAAACATTGCTGCATAAGGAGCTGAAGGCTGCAAACTGGTTGATGAAGAGCTTGCAGCAGGAGGAACTGAAAAGGCCAAGCAGCAAAAGGCACCTCAGCTGGAGGTTGAAGCTGCAGAAAGGAAGGATTGTCAAGAGGAGAAGAAAGAGAACAACGAACCAGTGGTTGTTGCAGAAGAGGTAAAGCAGCTAGAGGAACCCAAAGAGGCTGATTTTGTTGCCAAGGATGAGAAAGTAGATGAGACCCTCAGAGATATTCTTGGTGACTGCTCGGATGGATCTGATGGTGGGGCCGACGACTTTGCCAATGAGCTTGATGAAGACGAAGAGCCCTCCATCTCTGGTGCTGCAGCCTACTTGATGAAGGGTAAAGCTGTGATGGATCCTGAAGCACTAAAGGCTTGGGAAGAGTCCATCAGGAGCTCGATACAGCAACCAGAACAGGGGAATGAAGAGAACTTACAGCTTACTGTAACCGCACCTGCTGAAACATCGACTTTAACAGCTACTGGTTCTTCGACCCCTGCAGAATCTTTCAGCAAGATCATCACTGCAATTGATAGCCTTGACAATGTCCTACAAGAACACAAGGCTGTCAATCCTCAACCCAACGTCGACCTGAAGAAAGTAGTAGAGCATCTTGAAAATATTCTGAGGGCCCTAAGCGATACACTGAACGAAGAATGGGCTAAACAGTATACCTTCCGGAGCACAAAGGATAAGCAAGCTACTTTTTCCACAGCGAGACGAAGCAGACACTAAGCACTGTATCCGATACATTTACAGCTCATGGCAGCACTCTAACCACTATACAGAGTGAAGTTAATGAGCAGGGCTCAAAAGTGAAAAGTATCGATGACAGGCTTGCAAACATAGAGTTGCAGCTGAGGGAGATGCATGAGACTCTCCAAAGGATGGCTGCACCACAGAAAGCAGCAAGTGACCACCTGAGCAAGCGAAGTTTTTATGATGCCAAAAAGAGGAAAGATGCTGCTGAAAAGTTACAACTTCCTACCTTAGCTGAAGGTGGTCAGCCTGAAGATCAAAAGCTGTTGTAAGCTGCGGAGGACACTGTGAGGGAGATCGATGCAGAGGAAAATGATGATGAAGAGGACTTGCTGCGTCATCGGGAGAAGAAGAACAAGTCCCCTACCCCAGCAAAAGAAGCATAAGAAAGATGATGATGATGATGTTGGTGGTGCAGGAGAAGCTGTTGCAAGCAGAACTGCAAAGGACACTGCATCCAAGGAGTCTGGGAGAAATGATGCAGCTGGTTATTTAGGGAGCAGAAAGAGAAGCCAGAGCAGAAGAAGAGAGGAGACTCACCATCTTAAAAAAGGCACAAGATTTCTAAAAGAGCTTTGCTGAAGATGGAAGATTAGAAATTCTATGCTACAAGGAAGGCAGAAGCTGAGAAGAAGGCGGAGCAGAAACGGTGGATCAGCAGACTTGGCATTGTGGGCGAGGAAAAATCTGAAGCAATGCAGTAGGTGGATGCAGCACTGCAGAAGTTTCTACCACAAGAGGTTCCAAGGATGGATAAGTTCAACAAGTCTACTCAAGTCTCAATATTGCTCAATCTCAAGCCAACAAAGGATATCAACCTCTAGAATCTGGATCTCTTTGAAAAGATGACGCTGGACAAAAGTAAGAATCCTACCTTTGAGCAAATTCAGTTGTATCAGATCTCAAATTACTTTGAGAAAGGGAGTTTTTCCAGGGATATCCTAACTGTTCAGCAGCAATGGTAGATTATGAGCAAATGCTAAGGACTGGAAAGCTGCCGCTACAACAACAACTATTGGATGAGGTAAAGAAGGGAAAACAAATACCTTTCTGGGAGGACTTCTGGCTGCGATGGATAGATGATCTAAGAATGAAGGCCTAGTTCGAGAAGACCTACCAAGAGTCAATATTGAATTGGTGGAAGAAGACGCTGAAGTTTGAAGAGAAAAAAGAATAGTCTACTGCAACATAATAAGTCTGGAACTCACAAGACAAATGCAGCAGCTCCACCCCTTTATGTATCTTTAATTTTATGTACTTAACTTTCTTTTTACCCAACAAGTGTTCATATCTTCAGAACATAGTTTCTTTGTTTCTTTTTCTGATGCCTTCTAGGTTCAGTTCCGATACAAGAAAACCAAGAAAATCAAACAAAAAATAGAAAAAGGAGCAAAAATAGAAGACTCCAAGATAATCAAAAAAACAGAAGACTTCAAGAAAATCAAAAAAGAAAAAAAAGAAATGGGAGCAAAAACAGAAGACTCCAAGAAAATCATAAACAAAAATAGAAAAAGGAGAAAAAACAGAAGTCTCCATGAAAATGAAAAAAAAAATAGAAAAGGGAGAAAAAACAGAAGTCTCTATGAAGATTAAAAAAAATAGAAAAACAGAAAAATATGCAAAAACAGAAGTCTCATTTTACTTTACCTACGACAAAAACTTTCTAAGTATGTTACAACAACTTTTCAAAGGTTTTGTCATCATTAAAAATGGGGAAATTGTAAGAAAAACCCTCGATATATTTTCATGAGACAACAGCCACTGTAACCTACTATGTTCTTACTGATTATTTTTTCCCACATAGTTTTTAGATTCAATAAGTAGCAAAGGTCTGTCTGAAGACTTCCACTTTATTTCAAAGTTGCAAGTTGCAATCTGCATGCAACATGGTTTAAAGAAGTCTGCATGCAGCAAGCTAATCTTGGAAGAGCTGAAGGAGAACAACTTTGTTGCATGCTGCACGACTGGACACTGCAAGCTCTGGATGCAGTAAGTCTGGTTGCAGCAATAGAGAAGAAGTTGCAGCACTTGAAGTGAGACATGTCCAACGGGATCAACCTTGAAGGATTCAACAGCTGTTGCATGTTCACTGTTGATACGAGAAAACATCAACTTCAGTTGAACGTGCAGTGTGTGACAGGCTGAAGCATAAAGGATAAATACAAGGACGGCGAGTGAATGAAGATCAACCACCTGACCTGAGCAAGCGCCTACAACCTGCAACGAGAAAGACAACCGCAATTAATGGCCCTGATACACAAGGAGGAGTTTGTCTCCTACTTTTTCGGGTGCGCATTAAATTGGGTGTGCCTCGAAGATCATGAAGAGGAATGCTGAGCGTCCAGATCGAATCAAGAAGGAATATGCGTGAGCATGAATGGATCAACAGTCAGGATGCACCAGCAGAAGAAATGGGCTTAAATGAAGATGCGTGTAATGTGCACCCTTCAACTGGCGCTGCAACTATAAAAAGAAGGAGTGAGGCTGAAAAGAAGTAGGACTGAAAATTTGAAAATCGTACTCTAAATTTCCAAGCTTACAACGATTACAGAGCATAAAGAAATATCCAACTCTTTTTAGTCCCTCACTCAACCCGAAGCAAAAGCATTATACCATTGAAGATTCAGAGTGTTTTTGTCTCACCACAGTTGAAGATTTATATAAACCTTTTATATATTGTGTGTGAAGGTTGTTTTATTTAGGTGTCTACAGTTGATAGGAATGAAATCCTTATTGTGTGTTTTGGTCTTGTTGATGATAACATCCTGTGTGGATCCTGTCTAGTTGCTGAAACCCAAGAAGGGAGTAAGAACTTTAGTAAGCTAGTGTAGAATCCTTAGAGTGTGTTTAGTAGGAGAAGAATCCTGTAAATCTAAAGCTCTAATGGACATCCTCCTTGTGAAGGAGAAGAGAGGACGTAGAAGGCTTACACCACCTTTGTGTTTATTTTACTATTTTCATCATACATCTCTCATTATCTTGATGCATGCATTCATATGGCTTAGTTGTGCATACTCTTTAACTTGTCAATTAACTTAAATATTTAAAAGACTTGTTTTATTTGCAGAACTCTCTTTCAAACAATATTTTTGTTGTGCAAAACTCTGAAAATGTTAGGCTATAGCAACAAGTTTGCTGTAAGCAGAACACTTAATTGACAACTTGTTGCAAGCAGCGTAGCTTATAACAAGTTGCAGCGAAAGAGAGGTAAAAAGCGAAAAAGGATAAAGGTTCATTAACCCGCCCCCCTCTAAACCTCTGTAACCACTTGGGACCAACAAAATATTATCTAGTTTTGATAACCACCACCAGCAAAGAAAACTGCAAGAGGACACCGTGCAGCACCCTGAAAAGGTGATAACAAAAATGGGGGAAGAAGTGTCTAAAAAGTTGCTGCATGCAGCTTCTACTGAAGGCAAGTTCGCTACAATCTTGCAGATTGATGCAAAGAAGGAGAAAGAGAAGAAAACTGAGGAGGATGAAGATAAAGATGAGACTATGATAATAATAATAATAATAATAATAATAATAATAATAATAATAATAATAATAATAATAATAATAATAATAATAATAATAAGAAGAAGAAGAATCCACCTACAAAGCAAAGAAATTGAGATGATGATGAAAGAGAAGGTGGTGTTGGCGCTACTGTAAGAGGGACAACAGGGGGTGCTATATCCCAGCAGAAAGAGGATGCAGCAGAAACATAGAGCAGAGAAAAGAGAACTTGAAGTAGCAGCAGAAGAAGTGATTCCCCACCAATGAACAAGACTATAACATCCAAACTAGATGTAGTTATAAATATATACATAAATGAGAATATAGCATGTTAAAAATTCATTTAATTACCTAAAGTAAAAGCCTTTTGTTGTTCAAATTTTTTTTTTTTTTTTTTGTTTAGATCCAAATCAAACTTTATTTTATTGATTAGCCCAATCTATGGCCCATGATTTTTTTTTAGCTCTATTATTTGAGAAGAAAATCTTGTCTTTGCTTCTTTGCTTCCAATATGTATAACACACGTGTATCACTTTTTGGATCAATTTTGGACAAGGATAAGATACACCTTTTCTTCCCCATTTTTTTTCATTTTCAGCACTTTTGCATCTCTTTATTCCTCATTTCATTTTCAGCTTTTGCAAGATTGTGGGTGTGTGTAACGGGTAAAATTTATTTCAAATTTTTTGTTCATTCTATTGTTGATTTTTATCTATTTGATTTTTATATACATCTATCAACCTCCCTCTCTCTCTCTCTCTCTCTCTCTCTCTGTGTCACCGCCGACCACCGCCGCTGTCCAGGGGGCGGCGCCATGGGGCGGCGGCACCGTGCGTAAGGTGTGGGGTGCGACGCCGTGCTGGGAGGTTGAGCCGGCGACAGGCCAGTAGCCGGCAAGGTGTCTGGTGGCGGCAGGGGGTGGCTGGGAAGCAGGGGAGAGGAAGGTGGGGGTTAGGGTTTAGTTTGAAATTTTGATTTTGTTCAAGGACTTTTCTGTAAATTTTTTTCCAATTCTTGAATTATTACTTTCAGCCCTGAATTTATGTAATATTGCATCTTGATCCTTGTATTATGCTGAAATTATAATCGAACGTTAGAACTATACCGAAATTATATTATGAACCCAAAATTTAACGATAAATGTATTTAGACTACTATACCGCATTATAGACACTGGTTTTAATCAACGATTGATACGAACAACGAATTAAACTTCAATATAGAGAAACACCCTAGTTCGTTCAAGTTATACCTTTATTTAAGAACCTTCGATTAATATCGTATATTAGGAATTTAATATTGTAAGTATTCTATAGATATTTAAGTTAGAGACTAAGTCAACTCCTAAAAATTGTAGGAAATACGAACAAGGAACCGGAGTAAGGAAGCGTGACAACGGAAGCTTTTTGGACACGAGTTACTATATTCGAAGGTGGGGGTAAATGCTTGTTGTTTACAGCTTTATTTTAATGAACATGATTAAATGCGATTGTGCTATATGTGATTATGGTACTTTATGTGTTTTGAACGTTGACCTTCAGCGTTTATTTTCAATATAATGTGATAAATGTACAATGTTAATGATAATGTTGGAATTCCATTCACGACGGGTTAAATACCCGAAGGGTTTCAAAGATGGCTCTTTTCACACTGGACTTAAAGACTCCAGTTTTCACTGGCAGGCTAGCTACCCGAGGGTTTCAATATGGTCCACTTATGTTGGACTTAAAAACTCCAATTTCATGCCGGGCTTAAAGACCCGAGAAATGTTATGATAATTTATTATGGTTATGTGCAGTGAATATTTGATGATTGAAATAATATGTTTACGTGTCTCCCTTTCTACCCTACTGAGTGATTTTCTTGCACTCACCCCTTCCATGATTTTATTGCAACAGATAAAACTAGTACGGAGGAAGGCAGAACAAAACGTCTGATACTTTTGCATGTATAAAAGGATGTATATTTTATATCAGTATGTTCTGAAAAGTATTAGTTTATGTTATGAAACTTATTAACTTTCCGCTGTAAATTTTTCTACAACTGCTTTTTATCTTACGGATATTTGAATTTAGCGATGTTTTGGTTACTTATCTTTTGTCAAAATTTTAAATATCGCTGCACTCCCCTTTTCTTTTATTAGAATTTCTGCGTGTACTCTGATTTTAAGATAATTATTTGGTAAAATATTTTATTTATGAAATATTTGAAAATGGGGTGTGACAGTTTTGGTATCAGAGCCTGGCTCTACCATTATTATTATTTTTTTTGTAGAGCCTTGCTCATAAAATCATGGGTGTATATTAATGAGTACGAACTATATTGATAAGTATGTATTTTAGACAGACAGATGACCGCTATTCGTAGAACCGCTAGAAAAAGGGTACCTAGATATGAACCCCGGAAGCTAGAGCTACCCGACTTTTCTATGAGAGCAGTGTTGCAGGGGATGTATCCGTGGGAGAGCACATAGCCAGACTTTTTCATTGCTGGCGAGAAGCAGGAGGAGCCACGGGTACAATAAGGAACTAAGATGCAGCGAGCCGTCTGATCGAGACACTTCCAAGTCAGTGGACTGCGAGGGCCCGATTAGTATTCAGGGATGAGTTAGTACACTCGGGAGTGGATGGCACTCCCAGTATGGACTTCGGTAGGATGGCCCAGCAGTTGATGGATCTCTAGATGAGGCATGAACAACCACCTCCACCAGAGAGGGGACCGTTTGACCCGTCCAGCGGGGATTCAGACGAGGAGGAGGACGAGGAGGAGGATCCCGAAGAGGATCCTGAGGAGGATATGGAGGAGGGGGAACCTGGGGGTGTACCACCGGGGGTTCAGGGACCTCCGTCCCCACCGACTGCCATGGCATAGGGGATGGTTTAGCAAGTAGGATCTAGTTTACTTGCTGATTTAAGATGATACACTTTTTGTGTATATTATATGTATATATAACCGTACATCGTAGTTTGGGGAAAACTGATAGATGCATATATTATTATAGGGTGTGGATGCAGTTCAACCATTTTGATGTGTATATACGAATAGAGTCACCCGCACTCAAAAACCTAGTATGCTCACTGGGAATTTTGTTCGATTAATATATATAAATATATATATATTTGCGATGATTAACCTTCTCGATAATATAACTGTCTTATGTACAAAAGCCCTTTTCTTTCTATTTTCGCGAGAGTTATAGGGTTTTGATCTTTTCTAATCAGAAACATGCTAAAAAGGAGACCACGAAAGAATCTACAGTCCACAGACCAGATGTCGGATAACTCGGCATCAGAGCCAAACACACCTGAAGGGTCGACACCACCACAGCCTACGACTAGTCGATCAGTTTCAGGACCACCAAATAGGGAGCCAATGGAGGATCTGATCACAATACTATGTAGTCTAGCAGAGCGTATGGGTAATGCGAATGCGACTACTGTACCGGTAGAGCCAAGAGAAGACGTGAATCGAGTAATCGAACTCTTTCGACGCTTTAACCCATCGATTTTCAGCGGGAAGGGCGAACCGGCAGATACTGAAGAATGGCTGAGAGCTCTTGACCGGCTGTTTGCCCATTTGATCTGCACCGAAGCATAAAAAATTTCTTGTGCAATATTTCAATTCACTGAAGAAGCCAGCCATTGGTGGGAATCGTATAACAGGACCCTGACCATGGAAATGAAAAATGAGATGACATGGGTGGAGTTCAAGGAGATCGTTATGTAGAATTATCTGCCTCAATCTTACCGAGATAGGAAGGAGATGGAGTTCCTACATCTCCATCAAGGAAGTATGACGGTGGGTGAATATGAACGAAAATTCAACCAGTTGAGTAGATACGCAACTCATCTAGGTGGATATAGAGGTAAAGAAAGCAAGACGTTTCTGTCGAGGACTACACTCGGATATTGGTACAATATTGGCAGGGCAAGGAGAGACGACGTGCGCGGAAATGGTTGAAAGGAGTTTGGAAGTGGCTTCACGTATCCGTACAGAAACTATAGTCCTGAAAAGACCAATGGAGGGGCCGGGAAAAAGAAAGTGGAATGGCCCGAATCAGTACAGGGACCTAAACTCCAATAAATGACCCACAATTGGAAACACTTCAAGTACTCCTATGATGAATACCAGACTTCCTTGTTTCCAGTGCGGGAAAAATCATTCAGGACAGTGTTTGCTTAGGTCGGGACGATGTTATTGGTGCAAGGAACCAGGGCACAATAGAGATGTTTGCCCAAAACGGCCACGTGAGGGCCCAACTACAAAGACGAGGCCCAACTCGGGAAGAGCTCGCGCCTTTGCTCTCACCCGCAATGAAGCTGCTGATGAGCCGGAGACTATGACAGGTATGTTATCAGTTTGTAAATTACCTGCACTTGTCTTATTCGATACGGGGACAACCCATTCTTTTATTTCCGTTAAGTTTTATAATCTTTTGGGATTAGAAAATTTTTCGGTAGACGATAGCACCCTAGAGATTAGTATATCTTCGGGAAAAACTTAGGGATAGCCTTTGAAGATAAAACCATCTATGTTATATTGCACGTGTTGGAGATGAAGGACTTTGATGTAATCCTAGGGATGGATTGGCTTAAAAATAACCATGCCACAATCAAATGTCACCAGAGGGAAATCCTTTTCGAACCACCTGAGGGTGAAAAGTTTACGTTCTTCGGAACTCGTTTTGGGTTAAATCTTAAGGTTATTACGGCAATGCAAGTCGTAAAGTTACTCAAGGGAGGAGAATGTGAGGCGATGTTGGTTAATTTGGTGGATCCTCAGCAAAAACCAGATCCCATTGATGGAGTTCCAGTGGTGAATGAATTCAAGGATGTCTTTCCGGAGGAGTTACTTGGACCACCACCAGATAGAGAAGTGGAGTTCAGGATAGAACTGGTGTCTGGATCTGCACTAGTGTCTAAAGCACCGTATCGGATGGCACCAAAAGAGCTACAGGAATTAAAGGTTCAACTACAAGAACTTATAGAGAAAGGTTTCATTCACCCAAGTGTATCACCATGGGGAGCTCCGGTGCTATTCGTAAAGAAGAAGGACGGAATTTTTCGAATGTGCATAGATTACCGAGAGCTAAACAAAAGGACCATAAAGAATAAGTATCCTCTACCTCGAATTGAGGATCTGTTTGATCAGCTAAGAGGTGCGAGTATATTCTCAAAGATCGATTTAAGATCCGTATATCATCAAGTGAAGATTAAGAAGGAAGATATATCCAAGTCCGCTTTCCGAACAAGGTATGGTCACTACGAGTTTGTAGTGATGCCTTTTCGATTAAGCAATGCACCAGTAATTTTCATGGATATGATGAATCACGTCTTCCACCAGTATCTCGATCATTTCGTGATAGTATTTATTGATGATATTTTGATTTACTCAGACAACAAGACGCACCATGAAGAACATTTAAGAATCGCATAAGGGATTTTGCGAAGGGAAAAATTATACGTAAAATTTAAGAAGTGCGAGTTCTGGTTAAACAGAGTATCTTTTCTTGGACACATTGTGTCTGAAAAGGGAATAGAAGTGGACCCTGCCAAGGTAGAAGCGGTTAGTAACTGGAAGGCACCGGTGAATGTAAACGAGGTGCGAAGTTTTCTCGGATTGACAGGATATTATAGGAGATTCATTGAAGGATTCTCCAAGATCGCTACTCCCATGACCCGTTTGACTCGGAAGGATACGAAATTCCAATGGACTGATCAGTGTGAGAAAAGTTTTCAAGAGTTAAAGAGAAGGCTAATTACTGCACCAATATTAGTAGTTCCGGATGGAACGAAAGGATTTGTAGTCTACAGTGATGCATCCAAACAAGGGTTAGGATGTGTTTTGATGCAACAAGGAAATGTGATAGCTTATGCATCAAGACAATTAAGAATCCATGAGCAAAATTATCCGACTCATGATTCGGAGTTAGCGGCGGTAGTGTACGCACTTAAGATTTGGCGACACTATCTATATGGAGGGAAATGCGAGATTTACACTGATCATAAGAGCCTGAAGTATTTCTTTGAGCAAAAAGAACTAAATATGAGGCAACGGAGATGGTTGGAATTGGTAAAGGACTATGATTGTACAATCCTTTACCATCCGGGAAAGGCGAATGTCGTTGCCGATGCGCTTAGCCGAAAGAGATCTTAAGAGGTAATATGTCAATTTACCAGTCAAGATACGTTGGCAAGAGAGATGGCTCGGTTAAGTTTGGAGATAGTTGTACCACCAAACAGTATCAGGGCTAGGATTACAGCATTGACGGTACGACCCACTTTACGGGAACAGATAATAGAATTCCAACGAGGTGACAAGTTCCTACAACGAATAAAGGAACGTCTGGAGAAAGGAGGAGCGGAAGGATTTATGAAGTCCGCCGATGGAGCTATTACATTTAGAGGAAGACTTTGCGTGCCAAAGAACGATGAGCTGAGAAACAGAATTCTGGATGAATCACACTCCACTCAGTACACAACCCATCCTGGAGGCACAAAAATGTATCAAGATCTCAAGACAATTTTCTGGTGGCGGAACATGAAAGGCAGCATTGGACTTTTTGTTAAAAGATGTCTCGTCTGTCAGCAAGTAAAAGCGGAACATCAACGACCAGGAGGGATGCTGGTACACTGGAAATACCAGAATGGAAATGGGAGCATATCACCATGGATTTTGTTGTAGGATTATCCAGATCAAGACAAGGAAACCAGGCAGTATGGGTAATTGTGGATAGATTAACTAAATCCACGCATTTCCTGCCAATCAAGATGACTTTCGAGATAGATAGGCTAGCACGAATCTATTTAAAAGAGATAGTCCGACTTCATGGAGTACCGATTTCTATCATTTCCGATAGAGATCCTCGTTTTACATCTCGTTTCTGGTATAGCTTACAAAAGGAATTAGGGACCAAGCTAGCCTTCAGTACAGCTTTCCATCGACAGACAGATGGACAAACGCGCTGACAATCCAAACTCTGGAAGATATGTTGAGAGCTTGCGCGCCAGATTTCCATGGGAGTTGGGAGGAACATCTGTTCCTGGTGGAATTCGCCTACAATAACAGCTATCAGTGCACCATAGGAATGGCACCTTATGAAGCATTGTATGGTAGGAAGTGCCGATCACCCATTTATTGCAACGAAGTGGGCGAGATGAAAGTGTTAGGGACGGAGTTAATGGACCAAACGATAAAAGTCATAGAAAGAATTCGAGCAAGGATAAAAACGGCACAAGATCGACAGAAGTCCTACGCCGATAAAAGAAGAAGAGAACTAAAGTTTGAAGTAGGTGAAAAAGTTTTTCTGAAAGTATCGCCTACTAAAGGAATCTATCGTTTTGGAAAGAGGGGTAAGTTAAAACCAAGGTATATAGGTCTGTATGAAGTTCTTGAACGGATAGGCGAGGTAGCGTACTCACTTGCATTACCTTCAGATTTCGCAGGCATTCACAACGTATTTCATGTATCTATGCTACGGAAATACGTATTTGATCCGAGTAATGTAATTCATCAAAAAGACATGTCTTATGAAGAGACTCCTGTTGCGATATTAGATAGAAAGGTGCTTAAACTTAGAACCAGAAATAATGTTTTAATAAAGGTGTAATGGAGTCAACACAATCCCAATGAGGCCACGTGGGAGGATGAAAGAGAGATCGTTTCGAACTACCCGAATCTACCTTACTTCGGTACATTTTAAATTTCGAGGATGAAATTTCTTTTAGGAGGGAAGAATATAACATCCAAACTAGATGTAGTTATAAATATATACATAAATGAGAATATAGCATGTTAAAAATTCATTTAATTAACTAAAGTAAAAGCCCTTTTGTTGTTCAATTTTTTTTTTTGTTTAGATCCAAATCAAACTTTATTTTATTGATTAGCCTAATCTATGGCCCATGACTTTTTTTAGCTCTATTATTTGAGAAGAAAATCTTGTCTTTGCTTCTTTGCTTCCAATATGTATAACACAAGTGTATCACTTTTTAGATCAATTTTGGACAAGGATAAGATACACCTTTTCTTCCCCGTTTTTTTTCCATTTTCAGCACTTTTGCATCTCTTTCTTCCTCATTTCATTTTCAGCTTTTGCAAGATTGTGGGTGTGTGTAAGGGGTAAAGTTTATTTCAAATTTTTTGTTCATTCTATTGTTGATTTGTATCTATTTGATTTTTGTATATATCTATCAACCTCTCTCTCTCTCTCTCTCTCTCTCTCTCTCTCTCTCTCTCTCTCTCTCTTGCTATGTCACCGCCGACCACCGTAGCTATCCAGGGGGCACCGCCGTGGGGCGGCGACGCCGTGCGTAAGGTGTGGGGTGCAGCGCCGCCGGCGGCGACGCTGTGTGTGTGTGTTGTGTGTGTGTGTGGTTATGTGTGTGTGTGATGTGCGTGTGTTGTGTGTGTTGCTGGGTTGGCGGGGTGCCACCGTGAGTGGCAGCGCCGTGCTGGGAGGTTGAACTGACTACAGGCCAGTCGTCGGCAGGGTGTCTAGCGGCGGCAGGGGGTGGCTGGGAAGCAGGGGAGGGGAAGGTGGGGGTTAGGGTTTAGTTTGAAAATTTGATTTTGTTCAAGGACTTTTCTGCAAAATTTTTCCAAATTCTTGAATTATTACTTTCAGCCCAGAATTTATGTAATATTGCATCTTGATCCTTGTATTATATTGAAATTATAATCGAACGTTAGAACTACACCGAAATTATATTATGAACCCAAAATTCAACGATAAATGTATTTAGACTACTGTACCGTGTTATAGACATTGCTTTTAATCCACGATTTATACGAACAACGAATTAAACTTCAAAATAGAGAAACACCATAGTTCGTTCAAGTTATACCTTTATTTAAGAACCTTCGATTAATATCGTATATTAGGAATTTAATATTGTAAGTATTCTATAGATATTTATGTTAGAGACTAAGTCAACTCCTAAAAATTATAGGAAATACGAACATGGAACCGGAGTAAGAAAGCGTGACAACAGAAGCTTTTTGGACACGGGTTACTTTATTCGAAGGTGGGGGTAAATGCTTGTTGTTTACGGCTTTATTTTAATGAACATGATTAAATGCGACTGTGCTATATGTGATTATGGTACTTTATGGGATTTGAACGTTGACCTTCAACGTTTATTTCCAATATAATGTGATAAATGTACAATGTTAATGATAATGTTGAAATTCCATTCACGGCGGGTTAAATACCCGAAGGGTTTCAAAGATGGCCCTTTTCACGCTGGACTTAAAGACTCCAGTTTTCATGGCGGGCTAGCTACCCGAGGGTTTCAATATGGCCCACTTATGTTGGACTTAAAAACTTCAATTTCATGCCGAGCTTAAAGACCAGAGTAATGTTATGATAATTTATTATGGTTATGTGCAGTGAATATTTGATGATTGAAATAATATGCTTACGTGTCTCCCTTTCCACCCCACTGAGTGATTTTCTTGCACTCACCACATCCATGATTTTATTGCAACAGATAAACACTAGTACGGAGGAAGGTAGAACAAAACGTCTGATATTTTTGCATGTATAAAAGGATGTATATTTTATATCTGTATGTTCTGAAAAGTATTAGTTTATGTTATGAAACTTATTAACTTTCCGCTGTAAATTTTTCTACAACTCCTTTTATTTTACGGATATTTGAATTTAGTGATGTTTCGGTTACTTATCTTTTGTCGAAATTTAATATTGCTGCACTCCCCTTTTCTTTTTTTAGAATTTCTGCGTGTACTCTGATTTTAAGATAATTATTTGGTAAAATATTTTATTTATGAAATATTCGAGAATGGGGTGTGACAAAGACAATATCTAAAGCTGCTATCGAGAGGATGGATGGAAAAAGCACGGCGGAAAGAAGAAAAAGAAATATAGATTAAAAGGCTTGGTATTGTGGGAGAAACAAAATCGGACCTGATGCAATAAATCAATGGAGCACTGCAGAAGATTCCTCCACAAGAAGTTCCAAGAATTGATCCCTACTGCAAGTCAGCAGAAATTTTTGTTGTGCGTGACCAGAAGCCTACAAGGAACTTAATTGAGTGGGATTTAAGGATCTTTGACATCATGAGACGTCCAAAATCAGGAAATCCAATCTTCAAAGAAATCAGTAACTTTAAAAGATTAGAATATCTTAGGTATTTTCGATACTTATGCAAGAGAGGTTTATTCAAAGGTTTTGAAAACTGTTTGGTAGCTATAAATGAGTATCAAGTTAGAATGAAACGAGGAGAGCTACTAATAGAGAAGGATTTGTTCTAAAACTTGAAGAAAACGAAGCAAGTATGCTTTTGGAAGGACTCTTGGCTGTGCTGGATTGAAGATTCAAGAATCAATAAGCAGCTCGAGAAGTACTACCAAGAATCCATGCTTAACTGGTTGAAGTCTACAACAAGATTTGAAGAGAAGAAGGAAGAACCTACTGCAAGAAGACCACCGTTTCAATACTGAAGAATGTAGCAGCCCAACTCTTCATTATATTTTTTATGCATATTCTTTCTTTTCTAATAAGTGTTCCACATTCAGTGAACACATTTTTATCATGTCTTATCTCTTACATTTTCCATTCTCTACAGAAGAAAAACAGAAAAGTAACAAAAATAGAAGTCGCAAGAAATTTTTTTAAAAAATAGGGGAAAATATAAAAGGAGCAAAAACAAAAGACTCTGAAAAAGAAGCAAAAACAGAATCTTCAAATAAAAATTAGATTGGGGAACTTTTAAAGTACAAGAACTTTTTTGAAACAAGTTTTGTGATCACCAAAAAGGAGGAAGTTATAAGAACTTAATGTTTAGGATTTTGATGAGACTAAACATTGTATTTGTTAGAAAGTTAGGATACCTCATTTTTGTGAATAAGTAGTTTGCATTAAAGTCTTAGTATGTCTATTGAAATTATCGTTGCAAACAATATTGAAGATCGAAGATGAAAGCAAGAAGAATACAACAGCTCAAAGATAGACAAAAAGAAGAAAGACTAGATTCACTGCAGCAGAAGCCTAAATGCGGCTCACAAGAATAAGTTGCAGCCACTGAAGACAACCTATAGAAGATCAACTATGGGCTCACCAAAAAGTTGCTGCAAGTCAAGTATACGAGGAAGAACAACTTCAGCTATCACTGCAGTTAGTAAATTTTAAATTAGGTCGTTGAAGAAAGTGACAAACCAACAGGTACGGAGGACCTATCCGATATGGCCACCTGGGTTTGAAAAAACTGCAAAGCTACAACATAGAAGGACAGACACCTTAGTGACTTTGCAAGATATACACAAGGACTTTATGTTGGTCCCAAGTGGTAGAGGCTTAGAGGGGGGTGAATAAGCCTACTTAATTTTCAAACTTTTCTTTTTTCTGGAAGGCTTAGGTAGAGAGACAGTAACCTTTTGGGAGGTTACTTATCAGAGTTATATTGCGGAAGCTTCATCTCCATAAAAGACCAAATATAGAAGACATGCATCTAACATAAGATATGCATATAGAACAATAAGTACAGATAAACGCATGGATATACACGCCAACTTTTTGCTTCCCACGTGTCTTCATCTGATTGGCTCTATTCCTCTCCTCTTATCGGTAACTTCTAGCTTCCTTCCCATGCTTGCTACTATCGCTTGGGCTTCTGTCCCTTGCTACTTTACAGTATGTTTCGGCATAGCCTATTCCAGGTAGCTTCTTGTCAGGTAGCTTGAGTCGTTGGTAGCTTCCTGCTTTGCAGTATGCTTTAAGCATAGTCTCTTCCAGGTAGCTTCCTGCAGTAAGCAGTATGCTAATTTGTCTACCAGATTTCTTTCACCATTTCTCTTTCGTATCCTTTCTCTGAAGCTTTCTCTGTCGTATCTGCAGTAACCTTGTTGCAGTAACCATTCCTAAGATAGGTTATGCTTATAGAATTAGGGTTACTATTCTATGGTTTTGTCTCATCAAAACATACTTAAATATGTTCCAACAATTTCCCCCTTTTTGATGATGACAAAACCTTTACAGATAAGATCAAAAGTACATGATCATTTAATCACAGAAAGCAGATCTATGACATATAAAGATAGAGCATACTGCTTTCATCAAATCACATATAAGTCTAAAAGAAAGGTCACAAGGAGTGAGCTTTAGAGAACAAAATATAGTTTATATAGATGAACCATTTACAATACAACACAGTAAGCAAAGTAAAATGTAAACATTCTATGTAGACTCATTCTTCTTTCTCTTGTTCTTTCTTTTATTTCTTTTGTCCTTTTACTTGCTGCTGGCTTCTTTCTTCAGTCTAGCTTTTTCCCTCTTTTGGGTGAAAGTCCTTGCTCCCAGTTGGTTTTCCTCTTTGATTTTGGAGATGAGCGCAAAAAAGTGAAGAGGCTTATTCGGAAGAGAGAAGAAAAGCAGATTGGAGGGTCCTCAGAGGATGGAGAGAGCCTTGGCGCAGTAGCATGTTGTTGTCTCTCTCGATATAATCTCACCAACTCCTCCTACTGTTACACCAGCTCAGTCCCTTGTAAGCAAAATTCATCCAACACCCTTGAAGGGCTGGAATCTTCTCTTCTCCACCTCTGGAAGACTTTTGATCTTCCAAGATCCTTCATAGTTTCTTCCCCATTTTTGTCATTATCGACGAGCTGAAGCTCTGGGTTACCAGAGAGGGATCTTTTCACTCTATCTCCGGCCTCTAAGAGAAGAACTTGGGTGTAATTCCTTTGGAATTAAGGTGAGGGCAATAAGCTAAAAGATTGAGTCTTCTGAGAAAGACTTGTTTAGCAAGTGTCAAGCGTGAGAGGTGACTATTCGTGATTTGAGAGATGTTTGGTTGATTATTTGCAGAGAATGTGCTTCTGAGAAAGAATTGAGAAAATGGTTTCCAACAATCTGGTGTCATGTTATATCAAGGATAAGAGAGAGTTTTTGAATGAAGATGAAGAATAAGAAGTGCATATATATATAGAGTTTAAGATACTCCCTGTTTTGTAAGATCCTACGGTTAGGGTTATATCTTTAGAGATCTCATTAACTCCTTCGCCGGTTTCCAATAAAGTTGTTGGCAGTTACCACAGCTTTTACTCTTTGCTTCTGCATGAGGTTATTGCTTGAGTATGTGGTCAACATTTGATTCTCCACCCTTAGATTTCTCTGATCGCACAACTGAGATTATCCTAGGGTTATGAAAAAGGTGGTCGACTTCTGAAAATGTGATCCACTTTTCATGCGCACACATTACTAAAAGTTGGTAACCGCTGGATTTGATAAGTTGTAACTCACTAGTGATCTCTTTTCCAATGACTTGAAGATACGTATCCTGATTGTTCAATGACCTAGTATCCAGAAATTTGGTGTCTAGCGTCCTGGTGTGCAGCAACCTGGTGCTCAGCGACCTAGTATCCAGCAACCTGGTGTCTAGGATCCTGATATCCAGCGACCTGGTATCCAGTACTTTAGTGTCTAGCATCCTGTTGTTAGAACTTTATTTTTCTTCAGCTTTGTCAAGTCTTTACCCCTGGATTCAGTAACTATGATCATGGGTGAAACATCATTCTTTGGAGTTTTCAGCTTCCTGTTGCAATCTCATCTTGACGTGCTCTTGTGTCTGCTTCCTGTTGATTTTGTAGATATGTTCCTTACAGTTTGCTTTTGTATACGTAGAACCTCTTTGAGCCTGTAAATTTACTTCTTGGTTGCTCAAAGGTCTGATGGTTGTGTCCTATAATTTTCTGTCAGAGGTACATACAGTGTGAGTATCTTTACATAGGTACCTATACGAGTATTGGTCCTTTTGGGTTAATTTACTTTCAGGAACTTAAACTTTCCTTACAGCCCATAGTTGCTGTAGAGATAGTTTGCTTCCTTTAAGATTTTTATCAGTAAGCAAAAAGAAGGTGTGTGCGGGTGTTTACTTACTGTATCTCTTTAGAGTATGAACTCCTTTAGGTATAGAAATGACAAAGCATGATACCAATAAGTTAGACGGTTTTATTTCTTTTTTGGAGTTGCTGCTTTGCTTGGTTTCCTCAGGGAATGTTAGGTTGTTGCAGACATTTTACAGCATACTCATATCCTTTGGGTTTCTTCAAGGATTTAACTCCTTTGCCTTCTGAGTTACCTTGATTTGTACTAGAAGTTTCCCCTTATTTTATGGTTATTTTTTTTAAGATGTAGGGTCACTTTCAGTACAATTTTAGGTAATCATGATGTTTCTGCATGAGTAGGTGAAGCATCCTCTTTGAAAGTCAACGTACAGGCTTCCCCTCTCATTTTCAAGTCAAGTGTCTAGAATCTTTCAAGTCTGTTATCTTCAGTCCTTTGATCATTTGAGCTGAAGATTCTTTCATTTGGTTTTCTTGAACGTTGGTTCTCATGGGATAACTTGAGTTTCTAACCAGATAAAAATAAACGAGACTAGCCAAAAAAAAAAGTAAATTAGAACGATGTACCTGGTCATCATTATTCTCCTTTTAAGAGTTGGTTTAAAGAGTAGATCATCTTTCATTCGTTGCTCCTTCTGGAGGATGGTCTGGTTGATGGATGAGCTTCTCTTCTTACACTCCTTCGCTTGACTTCTTCAGCATCTTCCTCCAAGGTTACTTGTTTGCTCATTGCTGTCGTCTAGAGGTTCCAGTATGGTCTATGCTCCCAGCTTTGCTTTGTACTAGCTTCCTCTTTTCCTCCTTCACTTGATGGATTTCTCTTCATTAAGTAGAAGTTTGCTCCTTATGCACAACTTCCTACTTAGCAGCCTGTTCCACGAACATAACTTGCTGTTAACCAGCTTCCTGCTTCTAAACAGCTTTTCTTCACAACTCAGCTTGATTTTCCATATCCTTTTTAGCTGTTTGTTATCTTCACATCAATCATATCCTTCAACGAAGGTAGTAGGATTTTCTGATCTATGATGTAAGGGGGAGAGAGAGAGAGAAATGTTTATCAAGGATGGGATCTAGATAGATCGGTTAGATCTTACATTTCATCCAACCGACTATAATACCACTTGTTGGTATCAGATATCATTTGTTGGACGTTTTATCCAACCTGCTCTAATACCACTTTTTGGTCCCAAGCGGTAGTAGGCTTAGAGGGGGGTGAATAAGCCTACTTAATTTTCAAAGTTTTCTTCTTTCCAGGAGGCTTAGGTCGAGAGGCAGTAACCTTTTGGGAGGTTACTTATCAGAGTTATATTGCGGAAGCTTCCTATCCTTAAAAGACCAAATATGGAACACATGCATCTAACATAAGATATGCATATAGAACAGTAAGCACAGATACACGCATGGATATACAGAGGTTCGAAGGTGGAGTAATCCTTCTACATCCTCTCTGCCTCTTCACAAGAGGGAACATTTGTTAAGCTTGTTGATTTACATAGCCCAATCTATTACAACACTGATTTAACAAGTAAGTAGCAAGCCTACACATAGATGCTCATAGCTGCTCGTCTACTTTCCTAACTGACCCACACAGGATCCTATCTGATCCCTCAGGATACTTGCTTTCTCTTACAGAAAGTGAACAGCTTATTAGGATCCTCGTCCTAACTAAGCACTCCGAGACAGTCTTTAAAAGCTTTATCTTCTTCTTCTTCAACTGGATGCATCAAGCTTAGGCTTCTTTTACAGGTTGAT
This sequence comes from Scutellaria baicalensis, assembly GCA_005771605.1. Taxonomy (NCBI): domain Eukaryota; kingdom Viridiplantae; phylum Streptophyta; class Magnoliopsida; order Lamiales; family Lamiaceae; genus Scutellaria; species Scutellaria baicalensis. The sequence goes on along the minus strand of CM016725.1, from coordinate 4,673,439 downwards.
CTGCTGTAGCTTTCTGGCTGGACTGAGTGACTGAGTATGCGTTTCTAGGCATAGAGTGTTTGAGCTTTCTTCTCTCTTTTTGTCTTTTATACACTATTTTCTCTCTTCTTTTTTTCTATATGCTCTTCCCCCTCTTCTCTGCGCTTTCTCTTCAGAGCTCTCTCTTGCACTCTTGTGTTCTTTGTTGTGCGCTTCTCTCTTCTCTACGAGATTATCTCTATGCTTTATTGTGCTCGCTTCATCTCTCTTGCTTCGCAGTCTTCAGCCTTTTTCCATTTATAGAATAGGAAATCTGCCCGTTGAAGGTAGGTATATTCCCATCATTAAATGTGTCATACTCCTTCCGATACACGCCAGCTTTTTGCTTTCCACATGTCTTCATCTGATTGCCTCCATTCCACTTCTCTCTACCGGTAACTTCTAGCTTCCTTCGCATGCTTGCTTTGTAGCTCTCTTCCTGGCCTAGTTCTCAGGTGGCTTTAGGCTTTTGTCGCTTGCTACTTTGCAGTATGCTTCGGCATGGTCTCTTCCAGGTAGCTTCCTGTCAGGTAGCTTGAGTCTTTGGTAGCTTCCTGCTTTGCAGTATGCTTTAAGCATAGTATTTCCAGGTAGCTTCCTGCAGTAAGTAGTATCCTAATTAGTCTACCAGATTCCTTTCACCATTTCTCTTCAGTATCCTTTCTCTGTAGCTTTTTCTGTCATATATGCAGTAACCTTGTTGCAGTAACCATTCCTAAGATAGATTATGCTTATAGAATGAGGGTTACTATTCTATGGTTTTGTCACATCAAAACAACTTAAATATGTTCCAACAATTTCTCCCTTTTTGATGATTACAAAACCTTTGTAGATAAGATCAAAAGTACATGATCATTTAAGCACAGAAAACAGATCTATGATATATAAAGATAGAGCATACTGCTTTCATCAAATCACATATAAGTCTAAAAAAAAAAGGTCACAAGGAGTGAGCTTTAGAGAATAGAAGATATTTTATATAGATAAACAATTTACAATACAACGTAGTAAGCAAAGTACAATGTAAACATTCTATGTAGACTCATTCTTCTTTCTCTTGCTCTTTCCTTTATTTCTTTTCCCCTTTTGCGGTTTTGTTTCATCAAAACATACTTAAATATGTTCCAACACTTTACATGAAAACTTGCAGGTGGAGTGAAGTTGTACATTGAATGAGTTGTACACTGAACATAAAAAACGATCAAGAAGCTGACCAAGAGGATCAACAAAAGACAATTAAAGATCAAATGAGTTAATGAAGATCAAGTTGGGATAGCAAAGATGACTTAAGATAGGCTTTTATGAAGTGTATTACCTTCAACTAGTATATTTCTATACCTATATAAGTAGGTGGAGTGAAGTTGAAAACATTACTAAAAATATACATTTACACATACATATTTTCGAGCTTATTGCCCAAATCTAAAGCTTATAAGATCAAGTATCTTCAGTCATTCAACCTCAGAAACAAGCTTACACTTAAGAAGAAGAAATCAAGAAGAGTTATGTTGGTCCCAAAACTACTGTAGGTAGGCTCAGAGGGGGGGGGGGTGGTGAATAAGCCTACCTTCTTTTCAAACTTTTCTTCTATCTCTATCGGCTCATTCTAATATCAGTAACCTTTTAGAAGGTTACTGATCAGAGTGGTTTGCGGAAGCTTATTACAGAGCCGAGTAGAAGATGTGCAGCTTATCAGAGAGTATGCATGTAGTGCAGTGAGCATAAAAAGACGAAAGGATGTATAGAGGTTCAAAGGTGGAGTAATCCTTCTACGTCCTCACTTCCTCCACTCAGGAGGGAACATTTGTTAAGCTAGTTGATTTACATAGACCTATCTATTACAACCCTCACTTAATAAATAAGTAGCAAGCCTTCACACAGATGCTTGCCTACTTTCCCTTGACCCACACAGGATCCTACACTACCCACCCAGAGTCCTCACTTTCTCTCCCAGAAAGTGGTAAACTCAGCAGGACTTTACTTCTCGCACTGAGTACTCCGAGACAACCTTTTAGAGAGGTTTATCTCCTTCTTCTTCAACTGGGTGCAGCAAACTTGACCTCCATTTGCAGACTAATCTGCAGAAGCTTGCTGCTCGACTGGTAGACTAAGTGTGCGTCTTCATTTGGGGTGTACAGTGTTCGAGCTCTTCTTTTTCTCATCTGCTCAATTTGAACACTCTTTTCTTCTCTAAAACTTCCCCCTCTTTCTGCGCTTCTCTCTTTTAAGTCTTCTCTCTGATTAGCTCTTCTATCTTTCTTTATGTGTGTTCTCTCTGTGAGCTTGGATATTCTGATGTGCTCACATCTTCTCTCTTGCGCCCTTGCGCACTCTCATACGCACCCCACTTCTTCAGTCTTCAGTCCTCCTCTTTATAGGTTGTGAAATCTGCCCGTTGAAGGTTAACACATTTCCATCATTGCTGCACCGCACTCCTAACACACGCCAACTTTTCGCTTTCCACGTGTCTTCTTCTGATTTAGTCCTCTTCTCTTATCTCTACCGGTAACTTCTTGTGTCTACCAGTAACTTTGACTTTTCTCCCCATGCCTGCTTTGCAGCTTCCTCCTCTTACTTCACTCTGGAGCTTCCTTTTCTGGCTTGCTCTTTCAGGTGGCTCGAGGCGTCTGTAGCATGTTGCTCCTGCAGTATGCATTCGGCATGGTCTTCTCAGGCAGCATCCTGCCTCACTGTATTCTTCTTTGACGAGGTCCCTTCCAGTATCTCCCTGAAGTCAATAGTATCCTTATCAATTCCCCAGATTCTTTTTAACCATTCTCTTTAGTATCCTTCCTTTTAACACTTTCTCTATTTCTTTTAATCTTCTGCAGTAACTCTATTGCAGTAACCTATCCTAAGATTAGTTATGCTTATTAGAGTTACTTTTAAGGATTTGTCTCATCAAAACATTCTTCTAATATATCCAACAATTTCCCCCTTTTTGATGATGACAAAACCTTTACAGAAGATCAAAAGAATATAACGTCTCAAGCACATAAATCAGATATAAAATATGGCAATATAGAGCATACTACTTTCATATACAAAGCACATATAAGTCTAAAAGAAAGGGCACAAGGAATGAGCTTTTGAAGAAAAGAAGACATTTTTTTTAGATAAAACATCTACATTACAATGCAGTAAGCAGAGTACAATAAACATCCTATCTAGATTCATTCTTCTTTTCTTCTTGCTCTTTCCTTTCTTTCTTTTCCCTACTTGTTTGCTGCTGGCTCCTTTCTCTTTCTGCTTTCCTCCCCCCTCACTCAAAGATGAAAATATAGGTTTCGGTGCATGTATCGGTACCTTAAATTTACGGAAATATCGGTGCATATATCGATTTCGGTGGAAATATCGGTAATTTTTAAAAAAATCACGAAAATGTTGTAAAATAATTAGAAAATATATCTGGTAATTTACATAATGTTATAACTAACATTCATACATAAATTGAAGTTAAGATTTCAAATAAAAAGATATAATTAAGCACTTTACCTATAAGAAGATACCTATAAAGACACATAATTTACAAAAAATACAACATATTTATATAAATAAGCAATGAATTTATTATATCATACATTTGAATTATTTGAATAACAATACCCTACAAGTTTCTTCCATTGAAATGATAACACTCCTTGTGTAATTTAACTAAACTTAATTAAATTATGAGAGAAAACTAAATAATAGTATATTAATCTATATAAAGTAATTATTTATTAAATTTATTTACATATATAGAAGAAAAACTAAATTTAATTTTTAATAGACATACTTTAAATACATAAATATTTCATAATAAAAAAAGTAAAAAACAAAAGGAAGAAAAGGAAAAAAAGAAAAAAGGAAAATCCATACATATTCCATATCCATTCTTAAAAAAAAAGGAAAAAAAAAAAGGAAAAAAAAAAGGAAAGGGATGATCACTGTAGCGCCAAAAACAAAAGGAAGAAAAGGAAAAAAGAAATGAAAAAAGGGTGATATATCGCGATATATCACAATATATCGATATAAAAACGATATAATCACGATATTTACCGAAATATCGTGATATTTTCAACGAAATTTTTTGGCATGGTAATATTATTTCGGTGGTTTCATTTTAGCGATATTTCGCCGAAATATCGCGATATTTTCAACTATGCCCTCACTTGATGCAGTTTCTTCTCTTTGACTAGAGGGGAGAGCTGTCGGAAGGTGTGAGAGGCGATGCGAGAGAGAGAAGGAATTCGTTTGGAGGAAAGTGTGTAAAGTAGTTTGCTGCCGCCATCCTGTAGCTTGCTGCCGCCTTTCCTTCTCCTTCAATCTCCACTCATCCCTCCAACTATCCTTCTTTCTGATTCTCTTGCATCTCAAAAGAGAATTGACCTCATAGAAGAGATGAAATCTATTTTCCTCCACCTCTGGAAGTCTTTTGATCTTACATGACCCTTCGCAGTTTCTTCCCCCTTTTTCGCATCATCAATGAGATGACGCTCTGAGGGTGCTGGAGAGGGGTCCTCAGCTCTGTCCCCCTGCCTTGAAGAGACGAACTTGAGTGTAGGTTCTTGCAAGTGAGATGGGAGTTGAAAGCTAGAAGATCAACTCTTCTGAGAAGGGTTTGCTTAGCGAGTGTCAAACGTGAAAGGTGACTATTGGTGATTTGGGTTGTGCTTGGTTCATTATTTCCAGAGAGGGTGTCTTTAGGAAGGAATGAAGAAAAAAGTTTCCAACAATCGGGTTCCATTATGAACTTAAGGATGAGAGAAAGAGGATATATGTATGCTTTATAAAGAAAAATGAGTGCATGTATATATAGGGTTAGAGATACTCCCTGTTGCAGTTAGATCTTCAAAGATCTCATTAACTGCTCTGCTGGTTTCCAATAAAGATGTTGACAGTTTCCACAACTTTATGTCTTTTCTCCTTTGTGTAAGATGACGTGGTCAATTGCTGGATCTCCACCTTTGGATTCTTCTGATCGTACGACTGAAATTATTCTAGGGTTCTGAAAAGGTAGTCTATTTCTGGAAAGGTGATCCACTTTTTATGCTCGCACGTTACCGAGAAAATTTTCAGTACCTACTCTATCTTGTAACCTCCAAGTGATCCCCTTTTCCAGTGACATGTTGATAAGTTTTGATTTCTAGTAACCTAGTATCCAGTGTATTGGTGTCTAGCATCTTGATACCCAGTGACCTGGTGTTCAGCGATCTATTGTCCAGCATCCTGGTGTTTAGTGTCCTGGTGCCTAGCGACCTAGTGTTCAGCGTTCTAGTATCCAGCCCTTGGTATCTAGCATCCTGATATCTAGCGTCCTGCCATCCAGCGACCTAATTTCCAGTTAGCCTGGTGTCCAGCATCCTGCTATCTAGCGACCTAGTATCCAATGTCCTGATGTCTAGCGTTCTTTCGTCAGAATTTATCTTTTTCCTTGATGAGTCCTTCTACCTTTTCTACTGACTTGATGACAAGTGCTCTGATATGTAGTAGCTTAGCATCAGTAGCTCGATGTCTAGTGTCTTGGTCTACAGCGTCCTGTTATCCCATGACCTAGTATCCAGCAACTGGATGTTCAGCATCCTATAATCAGAGTTTGTCATTTTGTCATTGATTCCCCCTAAATTCATTAGCCCTTTGTTAGAGGTACCTGCAAAACAAATATGCTTGTATAGGTACTCATATAGTATGAGTCCTTCTGGGTTAATGTTTCTTTCAGGATTTTAGACTTTCTTTATTGCCCATAGTTGCAGTGGAGAGAGTTTTGGTTCCTTCAAGACTTTTAAAGAGCAAAAGTAATAGTGTGTGCAGGTGTTTTATTACTGTATCTATCTAAAATATAGAAAGGTAAAACATGATACAAGTAAGGTAGACAAAAATGTTTTTGATTTTGGAGTTGTTGTTCTACTTGATTCCTTATGGAATGTCAGTTTGCTGCAGACCTTTTACAGCATGCCCATGTTTGGGTTACTCCAAGGATTTAAAATTCTTAAGCTTGTAAATATCCCTTAGGTTGTGCTAGAAGTTCCCTCTTATTTTAGGATTCCTCTTTCTTAGGATGTAGGGTCACTTTAAGCACTATCTTAGGTATCTTAGAGGCTTTCATGGGGAAGTAAAGCGTTCTAATATGGAGATAAACATGCAGGCTTCCTTCTTATTTTTAAAGTCAAGTGACAACATTTTAAAAACCATCATCATAGTATATAGTCACTTGAGTTTCTTAACAGGATAAATATGATTATAACTAGAATAGAAGAGTGTAAAACAGGAACGAGGTACCTGGTCTTTATTATTCTTTTAAAAGAGTAGGTCCTCTTTCATTCCTTGCTTCTGTCTATAGATTCATGGGGTGAGCTTCTTCTTCTTACTTCTTTGCTTGACATCCTCAATATTTTTCTCCATGGTTGCTTGCTTGTCCTTTGCTGTAGTCTTGAAGCTTTAGTGTTATTTGTACCTCCCAGCTCAGCTTCGTGTCAGCTTTTCTCTTTATGCTTAGCAACATGTCTTTTTTGTTGATCAGCTCCATGTTGGTCTTCTCCATGATGAGTAGGAACTTTGCTCCTTGTGTATATCTTTCTTCTTCACTGTCCTTCCTTCGGTAGCTGCTATTCCCCTTCAAGAACAGCTTTTCTTCACAACCCAGCTTGATTTTCTTTATCTTTTAGCTGTTTTTTGTCTTCACATCGATCATATCCTTTTAGAGCAAAAGGCAATGAAATGATCTTTGATATGAGGGTGAGAGAGAGATATATATTTGAGAGAGAGGTTTTTTCACAGATGGGATCTGGATAGATCGATTAGATCATTTAGTTTCATCCATCTGCTCTGATACCACTTGTTGGTATCAGATTGACCATTGAGCAATGATGAATAATCCACCTGTTATGATACCAGTTGTTGGTATCAGATAGATTAGCTGGTGGATGCTTTAGTCCAACCTGCTCTGATACTACTTGTTGGTCCCAAAACTGTTGTAGGTAGGCTTAAAGGGGGGGATGAATAAGCCTACCTTATTTTCAAACTTTTCGTTTATCTCTATCGGCTCATTCTAATATCAGTAACCTTTTGGGAGGATACTGATCAGAGTGGTTTGCGGAAGCTTATTACAGAGCCGAGTAGAAGATGTACAACTTATATATTATCAGAGAGTATGCATGTAGTGCAGTAAGCATATAAAGACACAAGGATGTATAGAGGTTCGAAGGTGGAGTAATCTTTCTACGTCCTCTCTTCCTCCACTCAGGAGGGAACATTTGTTAAGCTAGTTGATTTACATTGACCTATCTATTACAACCCTCACTTAACAAATAAGTAGCAAGCCTTCACACAGATGCTTGCCTACTTTGCCTTCAGACAGCTGCTTACCCACACAGGATCTTGCACTACCCACCCAAGGTCCTCACTTTCTCTCCTAGAAAGTGGTAAACTCCGCAGGACTTTACTCCTTGCACTGAGTACTCCGAGACAACCTTTAAGAGAGGTTTATCTCCTTCTTATTCAACTGGGTGAAGCAAGCTTGGCCTCTATTTGCAGCCTGATCTGCTGAAGCTTGCTGCTCGACTAGTAGACTGAGTGTGCGTCTTCATTTGGGGTGTAGAGTGTTCGAGCTCTTCTTTTTTCATCTGCTCTATTTGAACACTCTTTTCTTCTCTAAAACTTCCTCCTCTTTTTGTGCTTATCTCTTTTAAGTCTTCTCTCTGATTAGCTATTCTCTCTTTCTTTATGCACGTTCTCTCTGTGAGCTTGGATGTAACACCCCGTTTTCAAGAAAACCTGCATTGCATATTTCACAAAATTTCTTTTACCGTTAATTGAAAATGATTTGAAGTGAACACTTATGTTATTTAAAGTTATGATTTACGTATTACGTTATGCTCGATGATTTTTATGTATTTTATGATCTAATGTTTCTTTTGAGATTTTAAAGTATTTTTCACAGGATTGCATACGGAGGAAACCGAGCTTGATCTCAACTCACTTGACAATCATGGATGAAAATAAAAAGATAAGATATAGATCAGTTTAAATAAGAAAAAAATAATACTAGGTTTTTATGCAAAGATTATCCATTTGTGTCGAGAATGCTTTTATTTTATTAAATTAATCATGATCTTTATATCTGATTCTATGTGATAAAATAACTTACATGAAATGTATATATGTGTCAAAATATGTTCTTTTACACAAGTACATTTTATGAATAAATTATCTTCTTTTATAACAAAATGTACTTAGTAAATATTTTTGTATAAATTATATTATATTATTATTATTATTATTATTATTGTTATTATTATTATTATTATTATTAATCTTTTATATATAAATGAAAATAAGTATACATGTATAAATATTTATGTATATACGTGTGTCTAAAATATACAAAAAATAATAATAATAATAATAAGAGCAAATAAAAAAAAAAGAGAAAGGATGAGTCATAGGTTTGCCACTCTTCCAAACTCTTCGTACAACATGTGTGTTGTTGGTGTCAACACACCAAAAGTGTATTATCTTCATACTTCTTCCCCATTTCTACCTAGTTTGGAACAGAGGAAATTTGTAGAAAGGCTAGAGGGAGATCCAAGGGGTAAAATTTAATGTCTTCTTCAATTTTTGTCCCGTTTCTTCACATTCAAACCACCGCTGAGTGGGCGCCGCTGTTTGCGGCGGCGCCGTGTGTATAGGGTGTGCAGCGCTGTTGTCGGCGGCGCTGCTGTGCTGCGTGGTGTGCGGGTTTATGTGGGTGTATGTGTATGTGCGTGTGTGTGTTTATCTTGTATGTGTGTGCTGCAATTTGAGTAGTAGAAAAGGGGGGAGATGGGGAAAGTAGTGGATGCGCCACCGCATCGGGTGGCGCCGTGCAGAGGGAAGGCGAGAGGGGATGGGCGGCGCCGTGCTGCGATAAGGGAAAGGGGCAGAGGGCGCTGCCGCGACGGAGGCGGCGCCGTGTTGCAGAATCAGGGGGAAGAAGGGTGTGAATGTGGGTGGCAACGGGGCTGGAGAAACGAGGGGGAGGCGCCGCCGTGGATGGGCAGTGCCGTGTGTGTCGAGTGAGTGCAGGGTGCCGCGGTGGCGCCGTGTAGATTCTGACTGTGTGTGCGCATGTTTTGCAGTGTGTGTGCGTGTGGGCACCGCCGTGAGCGATGGCGTCATATGGAGGAGGTGTATGTGTGGGTACTGCTGCCGACAGATGACAGCAGTGGCGGCAGCGGTGTGTAGGGGGGAATCGGCAGCTGTCAAGAGGGCCTAGGGTTTTGGGGTGTGATTTTGAGAATTAGGCTTAGTTGAGGGGCTAGGGTGCAATTACTCAATTTGTCCTATTTATTTTCCAGCCCCTTAACTTCTGCATTTTGCATTACAGCCCCTGAAATTAGAGGGACCTAGATTTCGACCCCATAACTTTATAAAATCTATAATATGACCCTCATATTTTACAGAAATTACAGATTGACCCCCAAACTTTATAGAAATTATATTTTTAACCCCTGGACTTTGTAGAAACAGCAGAATCACCCCTAAACTTTGCTGAAATTATAAAATGAACCTTATAATTTACTGGATATTATTTTATGACCTCAAACCATATTTTATGTGTCCGTTTACGACTAAAATTACTAGTTAAATATCTAAAGTTTAAATTATAAGAATATTGGTTTGTTTTTGTATGAATGAAGTATGTATTAAATAAAGTATAGTTATTATAAATGCTTGAATAATGTATATAGAATCATGTTAATATTTGCGTTTAGGATTAAATGTTCACATTAAATTACTAATGATTATGCATTAGATTAAATAACCTAATATAAGATACAAAAGATCATGTTTTATGACATAAGAAACTAAACGGTTAAGTGTGTCAAGTGCAGTCAAGACGATCGGTGAATCCAGAAGCAATCCTCAGACCGTCAACTTAAAGTGGGTAACTTCAACACTTTACTATGAGTTGATAATTAAATAGTAAGTTATGTATTAAAATCTATGGCTGAAGCTCCATAGCTATAACCGGTAGTTGTTTCACTATCGGCGACGACCATAAGGGCCATAGTGCCTGGTCTATGAAAGCAAGGTTTAGTGGACAAGCGACTCCCACATTCCTTTATGTTAGGTATGGTCCAGGGTGAGCGTGCCCAACGCACATATAATATGTGCTTAATGATTTAATTACTTCAATATATATTAGAGAGTACAGTTATCCCACTGGGATTCCTCTCCGGAGGTGTCTCATGATTCTACTTTTAATATTTTCAGGTTCGGCGTATGATGATGTGGACGCGTAGCGAGCTGAACTGTCTTTCTATTACTCCTTCAATGTTTAAGTACCTAAACAATACTTCCTTTTAAGAATAATGTTATATTTTGAATATGCAAATTATGATAGATGATGGGCCTAGAATTATATTTTGGTATAATATGTTTGTTCTATTATGTTATCTCATGTAGGAGTTTGTTGGAGCATTTTACCTTGAAATGTGGGTGAGACACGAGTCTGAGAAGTAATTATGTTATGTTTAAAAAAAAATGTCTCGTGTTTTCGTTTTAGTCTTCCTCTGTATATTATCTTATGAATTATTTAGTTACTAAGTAAGTAAAGGGTGACGGTTTGATTTCCAATTAATGGGGATCGGGCCGCCACAGCGTGGTATCAGAGCCGAGGTTTAGGGATTTTCACCTCGGACTCTAGATCAAATGTTTTCAAACGATATCTTATGTTTTCAACTGTTATTTGTTTTATCAAGTCAAAGTATTATTAAGTTCAAAAATTAAATATGTTACCTGAAGGAAAAGTCAGCAGCCAGCTACCGTTCAAATCATCGTCGAGTAAGTGTTTTAAGTTATGTTTCAAGGATATTTACTAAAGAATGATATATTTAAAAAAAGATGTTTGAATTATGATTTGATCCATGTAAGAGATTGTCAGATACAATCATATGAAGATATGAAAAGTATGAAAGGCAGTATGCAATGTTAAATATTGCAATGGTTTAAGTGATTCAATTATTTTCTTGTTCTTCCAATAAAACTTTTTCATGCAATACACATGCATTTATTCTCTTCATTGGGTGTTATTTTCTATTCGGGGGTTTTATTAAAAGAAATCATTTTCTTTATAAAGCAAGTATTATGGCCCCACCTACTAGACAACAGAGAGAGAGAGAGGCAACATCGTGAGGAGATACAAGATAATAAGAAAGAACTATAACTAGATTGTGTTAAGAATACAAATCTAGAAGTTAGAGTGCCTTCAGGTGAGAATATCAAGATCAAGAACATGGCAAAGGACATTAGATTGGACCGAGATGAACACAAATTCTTAGCTGATCTGTATGTGATAAGAATGAAAGGGTTTGATGCCATTTTAGGAATGGATTGGTTGAGTAAAAAACCTAGCTGTGATCCAATACAAAAGTAGAAAGGTGGATTTAGAAACTCCAAATGGACAGCGATTCACGTTCTTTAGATCAAGAACACAAGGATAGATACTAATTATTTCTACGATGAAGACAATCAACATAATAAGGAAAGGTGGATGTGAAGCATACCTAGTGAACATTACGAAAAAGGAAGATGAGAAGTTGACACCGGCAGACGTGCCAATAGTGAGAAAGTTCCCTGAGGTATTTCCAAAAGACCTCTAGAGAGTTCCACCCGATCGATCAGTGGAGTTTTCTATTGATCTAGTGCTTGGAGCTGCGCCAGTGTCGAAAGCCCCTTATAGAATGGCCCCTAAGAAGCTACAAGAACTTAAGATTCAAATACAAGATTTGATGGATAAGAAGTTCATTCGACCGAGTTCCTCTCTATGGGGAGCACCAGTATTGTTTGTAAAGAAGAAGGATGGTTCATTGAGGATGTGTATTGATTATCGAGAGCTTAATCGATTGACGATCAAAAATAAGTATCCTCTACAAAGGATCGAAGATTTATTTGATCAACTGAAGAATGCTGGTGTATTTTCAAATATAGATCTCCGATCTGGATATCACCAATTAAAAATTAAAGAAAGTGATATTCCAAAAACTGCCTTTAGAACTCGTTACGGACATTATGAGTTTACTGTAATCCCTTTCGGAGTTACCAATGCACCTGCAGTTTTCATGGACATGAAGAATCGTGTATTTCATGAATACTTATACAAGTTTGTCATTGTGTTTATTTATGACATCTTGATCTACTCAAAGGATTCAGAACAACACGAAGGACATCTCAAAAATGTTCTCGAAGTTTTGAAACGAGAGTAGTTATATGCTAAGTTCAGCAAATGTGAATTTTGGTTGAACAAAGTAGCATTTTTGGGACATGTCATCACGTCTAAAGGGATAAAGGTTGATCCTGCCAAGGTTGAACAGTCTTAAATTGGAAGACACCAACAAACATCAATGATATCTGTAGTTTTGTGGGTCTAGCAGGATACTATAGAAGGTTTATCCAAAACTTCTCACGTATTGCGAAACCACTCACACAACTCAAGAAGAAAAGTGAGAAATTTGAATGGTCATCTGAGTGTGAAGCTAGTTTCCAGGAGCTAAAACGAAGATTGACAACCGCGTCAGGTTTAACAATACCTGATGGATCTGAAGGAATTGAGATATACATTGATGCACTTAAATCAGGGTTAGGGTGTGTATTAATGCAACACGGGAAGGTCGTAGCCTACGCATCACGCCAATTGAAAGTGCATGAACAGAACTATCCAACTCATGACTTGGAATTAGCAGCAGTCGTACATGCATTGAAGATCTGGAGACACTACTTGTATGGAGTAAAATGTGCAGTGTACACAGATCATAAAAGTTTAAAGTATTTCTTCACCTAGAAGGAACTTAATATGCGTCAGAGAAGGTGGTTAGAACTTGTGAAAGACTATGATTGTACAATTCACTACCAACCAGGAAAAGCAAATGTTGTAGCAGACACACTCAGCAGGAAAAAGGGACAGCTAAGATTAATGCTCACTCATCAGGAAGAATTGATAGAAGAATTTAACCGACTAAGGTTGACAATTGTCGATTCAGAACAATCAACTGTGATGTTAGCAGTACTCACAGTTCAACCTACATTAAGGGAACGGATTATCGAAATGCAGCAGAGTGACAAGTTTCTCAATCTAATGCAAAGTAAAGTTCGAGATCAGAAAATTAAGGACTTCTCAATAATGGAGCTTTGGAATTCAACGGAAGAATCTGCATACCAAAAGATATTGAGTTGACAGATGAAATAATGAGAGAAGCTCATATGACTCCTTTTACTTCACATCTGGAGAAACGAAAATGTACAGAGATCTCAGGAGTAACTTTTAGTGGAGAGGCATGAAACGAACAGTTGCATAATTCGTTAGGAGATGTCTTACATGCCAAAGAGTTAAATCGGATCATCAAAGACCATCTGGTTTACTAAACCCATTAGAAATTCCAGAATGGAAATGGGAGCATGTGACTATGGATTTCATTACAGGACTACCAAAAAGCCTTAAACAACACAAAGCTATATGGGTCATTGTTGATCGATTAACAAAGGTTGCACACTTCATACCAATCAAAATGACATACTCGATGGATCAATTAGCAAGACTATATATTGATGGTGTAGTTCGACTACATAGAATTCCGGTTTCAATTGTGTCTGATAGAGATCCACGATTTACATCTAAATTTTGGAAGAGCTTACAATCAGCAATGGGAACCAAACAGAACTTTAGCACTGCCTTCCACCCTCAGACAGATGGGCAATTAGAAAGAACCAACCGAATTCTTTAAGATCTACTTAGGACATGTGTTTTGGACTTTGGAGGAAGCTGGGAAGATCATTTATCCTTAGTAGAATTTGCTTATAACAACAGCTACCAGTCAACTATTGGAATGGCTCCGTATGAAGCACTTTATGGGCGAAGATGTAGAACTCCCATTCATTGGGATGAGGTTGGAATAAGAAAGATTTTAGGCCCAGAATTAATAGAAAGGTCAACAGAAGCAATCACCAAGATTCGAGAGAGAATCAAAATAGCCCAGGATCTTATGCGGATTTACGAAGAAAGGATTTGCAATTTGAAATTGGTGAAAAGGTGTTTCTGAAAGTTTCTCCAATGAAGGGAATAATCCGATTTGGGAAAAAGGGGAAGATGAAACCAAGATTCATAGGGTCGTTTGAAATCTTGGAACGTAATGGGAATGTCGCATACCAACTTGCAGTTCATGACGTCTTTCATGTATCAATTCTATGAAGATACGTGGCAGATCCAAGTCATCACATTGGACTTGAACCATTCGAAATCAAGAAGGATCTAACCTATAAGGTACGACCTATGTCCATTATTGGGATGAAGATCAAAACCTTAAGAAATAGAGATATATGATTAGTTTTGGTACAATGGAATAGGCATGGAAAAGAGGAAGCTACATGGGAGCATGAAAGTGACATTCAGAATGAGTACCCCGAGTTATTCCTGTAATCAAACTAAATTTCGGGACGAAATTTTTAAAAAAGGTGGGGGGAGTTGTAACACCCCGTTTTCAAGAAAACCTGCATTGCATATTTCACAAAATTTCTTTTACCGTTAATTGAAAATGATTTGAAGTGAACTCTTATGTTATTTAAAGTTATGATTTACGTATTACGTTGTGCTCGATGATTTTTATGTATTTTATGATCTAATGTTTCTTTCGAGATTTTAAAGTACTTTTTACAGGATTGCTTACAGAGGAAACCGAGCTTGATCTCAACTCACTTGACAATCATGGATGAAAGTAAAATGATAAGATATAGATAAGTTTAAATGAGGAAAAAATAATACTGGGTTTTTATGTAAAGATTATTCGTTTATGTCGAGAATGCTTTTATTTCATTAAATTAATCATGATCTTTATATGTGATTCTATGTGATAAAATAACTTAAATGAAATGTATATATGTGTCAAAATATGTTCTTTTACACAAGTACATTTTGTCAATAAATTATCTTCTTTTATAATAAAATGTACTTAGTAAATACTTTTGTATAAATTATATTATGGTAGTATATTATTATTATTATTAATCTTTTATATATAAATGAAAATAAGTATACATATATAAATATTTATGTATATACGTGTGTGTAAAATATACAAAAAAATAATAATAATAAGAGCAAAAAAAAAAAAAAAAAACAGAGAGAAAGGATAAGTCATAGGTTTGCCACTCTTCCAAACTCTTCGTAGAACACGTGTGTTGTTGGTGTCAACACACCAAAAGTGTATTATCTTCATACTTCTTCCCCATTTCTACCTAGTTTGGAAACGGAGGAAATTTGCAGAAAGGCTAGAGGGAGATCCAAGGGGTAAAATTTAATGTCTTTTTCAATTTTTGTCTCGTTTCTTCTCATTCAAACCGCCGCTGAGTGGGCGCCGCTGTGAGCGGTGGTGCCGTGTGTGTAGGGTGTGCAGCACCGTTGCCCGTGGCGCTGTTGTGCTGCGTGGTGTGCGGGTTTATGTGGATGTATGTA
This sequence comes from Scutellaria baicalensis, assembly GCA_005771605.1. Classification (NCBI taxonomy): domain Eukaryota; kingdom Viridiplantae; phylum Streptophyta; class Magnoliopsida; order Lamiales; family Lamiaceae; genus Scutellaria; species Scutellaria baicalensis. The sequence continues at coordinate 4,657,955 of CM016725.1, read as the reverse complement.
TATGTGCGTGTGTGTGTTTATCTTGTATGTGTGTGCTGCAATTTGAGTAGTAGAAAAGGGGGGAGATAGGGAAAGTAGAGGAGGTGCCGCCACATCAGGCGACGTCGTGTAGAGGGAAGGCGAGAGGGGATAGGCGGCGCCATGAGCGGTGCCACCGTGCTGCGATGAGGGGATAGGGGCAGAGGGCGCTGCCGGGACGGGGGCAGCGCCGTGCTGCAGAATCGGGGAGAAGAAGGGTGTGAGTGTGGGTGGCGACGGGGCTGTAGAAACGAGGGGGAGGCACCGTCGTGGATGGGCGGCACCGTGCGTGTCGAGTGAGTGCAGGGTGCCGCGGCGGCGACGTGCAGATTCTGAGTGTGTGTGCGTCTGCTTTGCAGTGTGTGTGTGTGTGGCACTGCCGTGAGCAGCGGCGTTGTACGGAGGAGGTGTATATGTGAATGCTGCTGCCGGCAGACGACAGCAGTGGTGGAGGCGGTGTGCAGGAGGGAATCGGTTGCTGCCAAGAGGGCCTAGGGTTTTGGGGTGTGATTTTGAGAATTAGGGTTAGTTGAGGGGCTAGGGTGCAATTACTCAATTTGTCCTATTTATTTTCCAGCCCCTTAACTTCTGCATTTTGCATTACAGCCCCTGAAATTAGAGGGACTTAGATTTCGACCCCAAAACTTTATAAAATCTATAATATGACTCTCATATTTTACAGAAATTGCAGATTCACCCCCAAACTTTATAGAAATTATATTTTTAACCCCTGGACTTTGTAGAAACAGCAGAATCACCCCTAAACTTTGCTGAAATTATAAAATGAACCTTATAATTTACTGGATATTATTTTATGACCCCAAACCATATTTTATGTGTCCGTTTACGACTAAAATTACTAGTTAAATATCTAAAGTTTAAATTATAAGAATATTGGTTTGTTTTGTATGAATGAAGTATGTATTAAATAAAGTATAGTTATTATAAATGCTTGAATAATGTATATAGAATCATGTTAATATTTGCGTTTAGGATTAAATGTTCACATTAAATTACTAATGATTATGCGTTAGATTAAATAACCTAATATAAGATACAAAAGATCATGTTTTATGACATAAGAAACTAAACGGTTAAGTGTGTCAAGTGCAGTCGAGACGATCGGTGAATCCAGAAGCAATCCTCAGACCGTCAACTTAAAGTGGGTAACTTCTACACTCTACTTTGCGTTGATAATAAAATTAGTAAGTTATTTATGAAAATCTACGGCTGAAGCTCCAGTAGCTATAACCGGTAGTTGCTTCACTATCGGGCGACGACCATAAGGGCCATAGTGCCTGGTCTATGAAAGCAAGGTTTAGTGGGCGAGCGACTCCCACATTCCTTTATGTTATGTATGGTCCAGGGTGAGCGTGTCCAACGCCCATGTAGTATGTGCTTAATGATTTAATTACTTCAATATATATTAGAGAGTACAGTTATCCCACTGGGATTCCTCTCCAGAGGTGTCTTATGATTCTACTTTTAATATTTTCAGGTTCGGCGTATGATGATGTGGACGTGTAGCGAGCAGAACTGCCTTTCCATTACTCCTTCAATGTTTAAGTACCTAAACAATACGTACTTTTAAGAATAATGTTATATTTTGAATATGTAAATTATGATAGATGATGGGCCTAGACTTTTATTTTGGTATAATATGTTTGTTCTATTATGTTATCTCATATAGGAGTTTGTTTGAGCATTTTACCTAGAAATGTGGGTGAGCACTACAAGAAAAAAGCTCAGAGACAAGGGTTAAAAACCCTTGTCGTAGCCTTAAAAAACCCTTGTCGTAGGGTCTGAAAATTTTCACTCATAGACAACGGTTTTTAACCGTTGTCGTAGACCTCTACGACAACGGCGTGACAACGGTTAAAAACCGTTGTCGTAGGTTAACAATTATAATTTATGCGCTCATAGACAACGGTTTTTAACCGTTGTTGTAGACCTTTACGACAACGGTTAAAAACCATATTCCCGCCGTAGTCTTTTTACTATACGACAATGGTTTATTGCAGTCAAAACCGTTGTCTTTTTAGTGTTTTCTTTTACTTTTACATTTTACAATTATTATATATTGGTTGATATTGTAAATTATATACAAAAATTAAAATTCACCAAACTATACAAAATCAAAATATTGTCATATCAAATTAAAATATTCATACTTACAATTCATTAATCACATGTTAAAGCTAAAGTACAATAAACATCAAAAACATCCAAAAACTACAATTCTTCGTGCATCCAAAAATATCAAGAACCCTTCACATCAAGAACCATCCAAAAGTAACAAGAACCATCTAAAAACATCAAAAACCATCCATAAAACATCAAGAGAACCATTAAGAAGCCATGACTACAAATATAATCTCCAAGAATCACCGGAGATCCCCAACGAATCAAATCCTACAATGATTTTGCCTCCACCATAATCTGCACATCATATTCACGAAAAACCAACAATGTAGTTAAAACTGAAAAATGTTCGGGAGTCCTAACTTAACTTCAAATATCAGGTTGGTTAGATCCTCTTCGATCTTTTGATAAAAAATGCACTTAAAACATCAAGATTATGAGCATAGATAGGCAACAAATTAGAATAAGTCGTGCACAGAATCATCACTTACAAAAACAAGAATCACAGCCACTGCTTCGGCATCATGATGTTTAGGAGCAGAAAATATGAACACCAAATTTAATGCTTCTTAACAATTTCAACTCCTCTTATCATAAAATTCAAGTGCAATACATTGACCCACAAACAAGGGCCAAAAACTATGTTAATTTGGACATAAAATGTTTCTTACCTCTTTGACCAATGAAGAAGTATCAGCAATGATTTTTAAGCCTTGTCTTCACCATTCTGACCTAGAAACACAAACTACCAATTGAATAAGAAGCATATAAAATGTTTATTAACGAGCTCTCTACCTCCAAAAAAGTAGCTAGCATTTATAATTATCAATAAGTCCACATCGAAACAGTGGTAGAAAGTGATTATTCAAGTGGAAGAAAAGTGATACATAAGAGTGGGACGAGCTTTTAATTGTCAGACATGCATGCAGAAAAAAAAAAAACATTTGCACATCCTAATATATAATAAATATAGCATGACTTGGCCAAATATTTATCCTAACTGGTATGAAAAGCTTCATAGAGACACTAGAAACAATAATTATAATATAATGGCACATCAAGCCATCATAGAGAGCAGTTTTATTTACATGAATTATACTATTTATATGGTAGTAATTCTTTCACATACACAACTCAAATCAGATACTTTAGTTCACACTGCAAATTAACAAAAGATGTATATAATGTTGTTTGTAAAGTGCCCATATCTTCTTACTTCACATGAGCAAACACAAAAGAAACATAATCAAAGTAAAAAACAGAAATATATTTCATTTTATTAAGAATATCCTGATCTCTATTCTTGATTAAGTTTTACGCAAGTCTTCTTTTGATGCATAATGTTGTAATTAAAAAATAAAAAACCAATGACACTAAAATAGCAACAATTCAGCTTTTACAAGGAAATCTTGAAGGTTGCCCTTTTACAGAAATTATTCAGCATGAAAAGGAGAACTTACTTGTACAGAAGGTCACCACTAGGTGCTATTTTCTTATAAAACCAATCTGGAACCAGCTTCTCAAGGTTCTCCATTTGCATCTCAACCTCACCTGAGCACAAAGAAGAACAGGCTGAGAAAATTCTGCATGTACAAAACAGAAAGAGGGATGTTAAGTAAAGCAAGAAGTGATATGGGCAGGGAACATACCACTATCATCGAACTCCAAATTGTTCATAAGAATTTTATGAGTATACTCCTCCTTTGTAATTGGACAAAACTTCACGGGAGCATACCACTATCCTACAGGGAGTTGATAATATGATAATTATTAACTCAACAACAATGAGGGCATATTGTTCCATAGTTCAACAAAGATGAATCAATTAACGATTAAAACTCTTTGCAATAACAAACAAGAAAAACATGAATCATAATTCCTATAATTCATCTAATTACAAGGAAGAAATTACTCCAGTTAACAAAACAAAATCATAAGTAAATCTACATGTACTTTATGTATCACATATCCAATCCGAATTCACCACCTAACTCATATTCAAAGATAATCAAAGATGAGCTAATAGAAACTCACTATAAAAGTCAACAAGGAGAATGCAGACTCAATACCCAAAAAATCACATAGTTTGATTTAATTAAGGACTTTAAGTTACAAGAGTTTGAACAAGTTAATCTCTCGCAACTTCTTTACCTCTAATATTAGAATAAATCTAAGCTGTCCGATCCGAATTTCTTGTTTTTTACTAAACTCACTCTCATTTCTTCCCCACCGACACCACCTTTTTTAGCACCCCCATCACTTTCTCTTTTCTTTAATCCCACTATCAATGTTAGTTATAGCAATCTTAGTTTTGAAAACTACCCCTAATTATTTGTTTATCTAGTCAATAAAATGGAATTAGACCAAAGAAAATTCATTCAGTTACATAACTTACATTTACACCCTTGAATCTAACTCCACCACCACTCATCTCAACCACCCCCATGCCACCTTCGACAACCACCGCCTTCCTCTTCCTTGTCCTTGCCGCCGCCGCCGCTGCCTCAACACCGGAGGATTCGAATCTGGAATCTGATTACACGAACCGATGGATCCATATCCGGCAGCTGTCCCCCCAATTCAACCGCGGCCTCCTCTTTAACTGCTCCGAATACCCAGTTTATGACAACTTCTGTCCCCATATCTACAACCATGGGCTAGGGAAGACAACCCACAACACATCCCACAGCTGATACCGAACCAACCCCTTTATGCTCGAACTCATCTTCCACCGCCGCATGCTCGAATACCCCTGTCTCACCCCCAATCCCAATCTCGCCAATTCAACCACGGCCTCCTCTTTACCTGCTCCGAATACCCAATTTACGACAACTTCTGTCCCCATATCTACAACCATGGGCTGGGGAAGACAACCCACAACACATCCCACAGCTGGTACCGAACCGACCCCTTTATGCTCGAACTCATCTTTCACCGCCGCATGCTCGAATACCCCTGTCTCACCCCCAATCCCAATCTCGCCACCGCCATTTACCTCCCCTACTACGCTGGAATCGACAGCCTCAAATACCTCTACGGCCCTGAAGTAAACTCCAGCTTCCGACACGGCTTGGATTTGTATAATTTCGTAGCACACTCACTGGCAGCGGTGGCTAGGTCTTGGCAGCAGCGGCGCTGGACATTGGCGGGGGAAATAGCGTCGACTTCCAGTTAATCGGTGCTACAACGGATGGACACTGGGTAAGAGTCGGTGACTGGTCGATGGACGGAGGTGGGGCCAGCGGCGTCGATGGACGGAGACGGCGTTGCGGTGGTGACGATGACAATTGCGAAGGCGTGGGGAGGAGGGAGGGATTTTAGGGTTTTTAATATGGGGATTGAATCAGGGGTTTCAAAATTTAGCCTTAGTCATTTCTATATTTTAACACGTAATTTACATGTAATAAAAGAAATTCAATTTAATTTAGTTTACAACAACGCTATTATGATATTACGACAATGCAAAAAAAGTTATCGTTATCTTAGGGTAGTATGACTACGTCTCTACGACAACCACGTATCATAAGCGTTGTCTTAGGGGACGATAACTACGTCTCTACGACAACCTCATATTATAAGCGTTGTCTTAGGGCTCAATTTTAACCTAAGACTACGTCTCTACGACAACCTCAAGTCACCACCGTTGTCTTAGGGCTCAATTTTACCTTACGACTACGCCTCTACGACAACGCCAACAAAAAACCCTTGTCTATAAGAGCATTTTTGTACTCTACGACTTTGGTTTTGTCTACGACAACACTAATTTTAGCTAAGACAAGGGTTTTTTGACAAAACACATGTCTTAGGGGTGTAGTTTATGAGAGAATTTCTTGTAGTGGAGACACGAGTCTTAGAAGTAATTATGTTATGTTTAAAAAAAATGTCTCGTGTTTTTGTTTTAGTCTTCCGCTGTATATTATCTTATGAATTATTTAGTTACTAAGTAAGTAAAGGGTGACGGTCTGATTTCCAATTAATGGGGATCGGGGCACCACATTGGATATTCTGATGTGCTCACATCTTTTCTCTTGCGCCCTTGCGCTCTCTAATACGCACCCCACTTCTTCAGTCTTCAGACCTCCTCTTTATAGGTTGTGAAATCTGCCCGTTGAAGGTTGACAGATTTCCATCATTGATGTGCCGCACTCCTAACACACGCCAGCTTTTTGCTTTCCACGTGTCTTCTTCTGATTGACTCCTCTTCTCTTCTCTCTACCGGTAACTTCTTGTGACTACCGGTAACTTTGACTTTTCTCCCCATGCGTGCTTTGCAGCTTCCTCCTCTCGCTTCACTCTGGAGCTTCCTCTTCTGGCTTGCTCCTTCAGGTGGCTCGAGGCGTCTGTAGCATGCTGCTCCTGCAGTATGCTTTCGGCATGGTATTCTTAGGCAGCTTCCTGTCTCGCTGTATTCTTCTTTGGCGAGGTCCCTTCCAGTAGCTCCCTGAAGTCAATAGTATCCTTACAGTTCACCAGATTCTTTTTAACCATTCTCTTCAGTATCCTTCCTTTTAATACTTTCGCTATTTCTTTTAATCTTCTGCAGTAACTCTATTGCAATAACCTATCCTAAGATTGGTTATGCTTATTAGAGTTAGTTTTATGAATTTGTCTCATCAAAACATTCTTCTAATATATCCAACAAGTTAGCTTCACATAATTACCTTCAGTCGTTCAACCCCAACCCCGGCGAACCTCTGAACCACTTGGAACAAACATTTGAGAGTATTTGTACATGATCTTTGATAGCTTGAGAGTTTCGATCACAAGAGTTTCAGTTGCATTTCATGTGCCAGTCTTCCAACATTTATAGGCGATACGAATTTTTGTCCGTTTGAGAGAGTGATCCTTCTTTGCAGCTTTCATACATCACGTGGCAGTTTCTGCTTTTTTCATACAACGGTTACACTGACCATTGAGGTTGTACTTGACTGTTGCTGCTATCGCTATACCTAATTTGTCTTCCCTTCAGACTTCCTTTTTGCTTTTCGATACGTAGCATAACTTGATTAGTTGCAAATGCGGCTTGTGCCTAACATTAACCTCATACACAACTTTCGAGGTAACTACTACTAAATCAGGTTGCTGATGCTTCAGTTATCTTCAGCTCTCTTGTTGCCCATCTAGAAATTAGTAACCTTAATATCCTCGGGTAGTGCGGACAGTATCCTTTTTGAGCAGCCTGCTGCAGATATGTATCCCTGTATACTTCATCTTTTGTTTTCAGTTTCATGCAACAAGGTCTTCATGTCCTTGATCCTATACTGTTGGTCCCAAAACTGCTGTAGGTAGGCTTAGAGGGCGGGGGTGAATAAGTCTACCTTATTTTCAAACTTTTCTTCTAACTTTTTCGGCTCACTTCTAAGATCAGTAACCTTTTGGGAGGTTACTGATTAGATTGGTTTGCGGAAGCTTTTAATACTGAGCCGAGTAGAAGATGTGCAGCTTATTAGAGAGAATACATGTAATGCAGAAGGCAGATAAAGACGCAAGCATGTATAGAGGTTCGAAGGTGGAATAATCCTTCTACGTCCTCTATTTCTCTACACAGGAGGTAATCTTTGTTAAGCTGGTTGATTTACATAGACCTATCTATTACAACCCACCTTTAATAAGTAAGTAACAAGCCTTTCACACAGATACTTGCCTACTTTCCCTGATCCACACATGATCTTACTCTACCCACCCAGGGTCCTCACTTTCTATCCTAGAAAGTGGTAAACTCAGCAAGACATTACTCCTCGCACTGAGTACTCCAAGACAACCTTTTAGCGAGGTTTATCTCTTTCTTCTTCAACTGGGTGCCGCAAGCTTGGCTTTCGTTTGCAAACAGATCTGTCGAAGCTTGCTGCATGACTAGTAGACTGGGTATGCGTCTTTTTGGGGTGTGGAGTGTTCGAGCTCTTTTTCTTTTCATCTGCTCTACTTGAACACTCTCTTCTTCTCTGGACTTCCCCCTTTTCTGCGCTTCTCTCTTTTAAGCTCTTCTCTCTTTCTTTTGCGCTTCTCTTTGTGAACTTGGATATTCTGTTGTGCTCACTTCTTCTCTCAACCACACTGCTTCAGTCTTCAGTCTTCCTCTTTATAGGTTGTGAAATTTACCCGTTGAAGGTAGATAAATTTCCATCATTGATGTGCCGCACTCCTGACACATGCCAGCTTTTCACTTTCCACGTGTTTTTTTCCAATTCACTCATCTTCTCTTTCTCTCTACCGGTAACTTCTTGTGTCTACCTATAACTTTGACTTTTCTCCCCATGCCTGCTTTGCATCTTCCTCCTCTAGCTTCACTCTAGAGCTTCCTCTTCTGGATTGCTCCTTCTGGTGGCTCGAGGCTTCTGTAACATGCTGCCTATGCAGTATGCTTTCAGCATGGTCTTCCAGGTAGATTTTTGTCCCGTTGTATTCTGCTTTGGCGATGTACCTTCCAGTAGCTTACTGAAGTCAATAGTATCCTAATTAGTTTACCAGACTCTTTTCAACCATTCTCTTCAGTAACCTTCCTTCGATATATACTTTGATCCTTTTTAATCTTCTGCAGTAACTCTATTGCAGTAACCTATCGTAAGATTGGTTATGCTATAGAGTTACTTTAAGGATTTGTCTCATCAAAACGTTCTATAAATATATCCAACATATACTTAGAGACTTTTTGCAAAGGAATCTAAATACACAGGATTCTAGATCCTAATCTATTGCACTATTTGTCATTCATCAAAATTTTATACAATGTTCCTTAAATAAACTTTTCTTTACTTCAGAAGGCTTAGGTCTAGAGGCAGTAACCTTTTGAGAGGTCACTTATCAGAGTTATATTGCGGAAGCTTTTGGAAGTGACAGAAGGCTTGGTGTTTCTCTCATTGAAAGACCAAGTATGGAAGACATGCATCTAACATAAGATATGCAGATAGAACAGTAAGCACAGACAAACACATAAATATACAGAGGTTCGAATATGGAGTAATCCTTCTACATCCTCTCTGTCTCTTCTCAAGAGGGAACATTTGTTAATCTTGTTGATTTACATAGCCCTATCTATTACAACATAGACTTAACAAGTAAGTAGCAAGCCACCTCATAGCTGCTCATAGATGCTTGCCTACTCTCCTAACTGACCCACACAAGATCCTATCTGACCCACTCAGGATCCATACTCTCTTCTATCAAGAAGTGGGGTCACTAACAGTACTATTCCAGGTTACTATGAGACTTGCATGAGAAGGTAAAACATTATAATGTGGAACTAAGCATGCAGGCTTCCTTCTCATTTTTTATTTTTAGAATCAAGTGACAATAGTTTAAAGTTCATTATCTTAGTGTATAGTCACTTGATTTCTTTGACAGAATAAACATGATTATGACCAGAAGTGAAGAGTATAGAATTAGAACGTGGTACCTGGCCATATTTGTTCTTTTGAAAGAGTAGATCCTCTTTCATTCTTTATTTCTGTCTAGAGGTCGATCTGGATGATGGAGTGAGCTTCTTCTTCTTGCTCCTTTGCTTGGCATCCTCAGCATTTTCCTCCATGGTTGCTATCTTGTCCATTGCTGCAGCCTTGAAGCTTCCTCTGTATGTTCAGCAACATATCTTCTTTGTTGATCAGCTCCACGTTGGTATACTCCTTTCCATACAGTTTCATTCTTTGCAGCTTGTTGTTCCCCCTCAGAAACAACTTTTCTTCAAAACACAACTTGATTTTCTACATCTTTTAGTTGTTTGTTGTCTTCACATCAATCATATCCTTTTAGAGCAAAAGACATTGAAATGATCTCTGATGTGAGGGTGAGAGAGAGAGAGAGAGAGATTTTGAGAGAGGCTTTTTCACAGATGGGATCTGGATACATCGATTAGATCTTTTGTTCATCCATCTGCTATAATACCAGTTGTTGGTATCAGATTGACCATTGAGCAAGGATGAATAATCCACCAGTGATTGACCATTGATACCACTTGCTAGTATCAGATAAATCAACTGGTGAATAGTCCAACCTGCTCTCATACCACTTGTTGGTCCCAAAACTGTTGTAGGTAGGCTTAGAGGGGGGGTGAATAAGCTTCAAACTATTCTTCTAACTTTTTCGGCTCACTTCTAAGATCAGTAACCTTTTGGGAGGTTACTGATTAGAGTGGTTTGCGGAAGCTTTTAATACTAAGTCGAGTAGAAGATGTGTAGCTCATTAAAGAGAATACATGTAATGCAGAAGGCAGATAAAGACGCAAGCATGTATAGAGGTTCGAAGGTGGAGTAATCCTTCTACGTCCTCTCTTCCTCCACATAGGAGGGAACCTTTGTTAAGCTGGTTGATTTACATAGACCTATCTATTACAACTCACCCTTAACAAGTAAGTAGCAAGCCTTTCACATAAATACTTGCCTACTTTCCCTGATCCACACATAATCCTACTCTACCCACCCAGGGTCCTCACTTTCTCTCCAAGAAAGTGGTAAACTCACCAGGACATTACTCTTCGCACTAGTACTCCGACATAACCTTTTAGAGAGGTTTATCTCCTTCGTCTTCAACTGGGTGCAGCAAGCTTGGCCTTCGTTTGCAGACAGATCTGCTGAAGCTTGATACATGACTGGTAAACTAGTGCGTGTCGTCTTGGGGTATGGAGTGTTCGAGCTCTTCTTCTTTTCATTTGCTCTACTTGAACACTTTTTTCTTCTTTGGACTTCCCCCTTTTCTGCGCTTCACTCTTTTAAGCTCTTCTCTCTTTCTTTTGTACTTCTCTTTGTGAGCTTGGATATTCTGATGTGCTCACTTCTTCTCTCAACCACACTTTTTCAGTCTTCAGTCTTCCTCTTTATAGGTTGTGAAATCTGCCCGTTGAAGGTAGACAGATTTCCATTATTGATGCGCCGCACTCCTGACACACGCCAGCTTTTCGCTTTCCACATGTCTTCTTCCAATTGGCTCTTCTTCTCTTTCCCTCTACCGGTAACTTCTTGTGTCTACCGGTAACTTTGACTTTTCTCCCCATTCCTGCTTTGCAGCTTCCTCCTCTAGCTTCACTCTAGAGCTTCCTCTTCTGGCTTGCTCCTTCTGATGGCTCGAGGCTTCTGTAGCATGCTGTCTATGCAGTATGCTTTTGGTATGGTCTTCCAGGTAGCTTCCTGTCCCGCTGTATTCTGCTTTGGCGAGGTCCCTTCCAGTAGCTTCCTGAAGTCAATAGTATCCTAATTAGTTTACCAGACTCTTTTCAACCATTCCCTTTAATAACCTTTCTTCGACATATTCTCTGATCCTTTTTAATCTTCTGCAGTAACTCTATTGCAGTAACCTATCCTAAGATTGATTATGCTATAGAGTTACTTTAAGGATTTGTCTCATCAAAACATTCTATAAATATATCCAACATATACTTAGAGACTTTTTACAATGGAATCTAAATACACAGTATCCTAGATCCTAATCTATTGCATGATTTGTCATTCATCAAAATTTTATACAATGTTCCTTAAATAAACTTTTCTTCACTTCAGAAGGCTTAGGTCTAGAGGCAGTAACCTTTTGAGAGGTCACTTATCAGAGTTATATTGCGGAAGCTTTTGGAAGTGACAGAAGGCTTGGTCTTTCTCTCATTGAAAGACCAAGTATGGAAGACATGCATCTAACATAAGATATGCAGATAGAACAGTAAGCACAGACAAATGCATAAATATACAGAGGTTCGAATATGGAGTAATCCTTCTACATCCTCTCTGCCTCTTCTCAAGAGGGAACATTTATTAATCTTGTTGATTTACATAGCCCTATCTATTACAACATAGACTTAACAAGTAAGTAGCAAGCCACCTCATAGCTGCTCATAGATGCTTGCCTACTCTTCTAACTGACCCACACAAGATCCTATGTGATCCACTCAGGATCCATACGCTTTTCTATTAGAAAGCGAACAGCTTATCAGGATCCTAGTCCTAACTATGCACTCCTAGACAATCCTTAAAAGGTTTGCCTTCTTCTTTTTCTTCTTCTTTATTCCCCCACTTTGCTCTCTTTTCTTCTATATGCTCTTCCCACTCTTTTCTACGTTCTCTCTTGCGCTTTGCTCTCTTTTTTTATTTTTTACACTCTCCTCTCTGTTTCTTCTGTCTTCAGTCTTTTTCTATTTATAAATTAGGAAATCTGCTCGTTGAAGATGGGTAGGTTTCCATCATTAAACGCGCTGCACTCCTTCTGATACACGCCAACTTTTCACTTTCCACATGTCTTATTTGATTGGTTTCATTCCTCTTCTCTCTACCGGTAACATCTAGCTTCCTTCACATGCTTGCTTTATAGCTCTCTTCCCAGCCTTGCACTCAGGTGGCTTAAGGCTTCTGTAGCTTGCTACTTTGCTGTATGCTTTGGCATGGTCTCTTCCAGGTAGCTTCCTATCAAGTAGCTTGAGTCTTCGGTAGCTTGCTGCTTTGCAGTATGCTTTGGCATAGTCTCTTCCAGGTTGCTTCCTAAAGTAAGCAGTATTATTTTTAGTTTACCAGATTCCTTTCACCATTCTCTTCAGTATCCTTCCAAGCTTTCTATGTCATATCTTTCTGCAGTAACTTTACAAGATAGGTTCTGCTTATGTTCTAACAATATGAAGACCAACTTTGTAGCAGGAAGATCACCGCATTAAATGCTGAAACTGTCAAACTTCAACGGGCAGATTTCCAGGCACTATGAAAAGAGATTGAGTGTGAACTGAACTATGGCTTACAAAACTGAAGATCTTAAATTCCAAACACTTACATTCACATTCAAAGTCATAAACTTCAGTCACCCAATCTAAGTGCATCAAGCTTAGAAATATGCCTATAAAGCTCATATCCAGAGAAGATAGCTACAGATCTGTTGAAGAAATCTTATATCCTTTTGTTGGTCCCAAAACTATTGTAGGTAGGCTTAGAGGGGGGGTGAATAAGTCTACCTTCTTTTAAACTTTTTGTTCTATTTCTATCGGCTCATTTCTAATATCAGTAACCTTTTGGGAGGTTGCTGATCAGAGTGGGTACGGATGTTTATTACAGAACCAAGTAGAAGATGTGCAGCTTGAGGAGTATGCATGTAGTGCAGTAAGCAGATAAAGACGCAAGGATGTATAGAGGTTCGAAGGTGGAGTAATCCTTCTACGTCCTCTCTTCCTCCACTAAGGAGGGACATTTGTTAAGCTGGTTGATTTGCATAGCCCTATCTATTACAACCCTTACTAAACAAGTAAGTAGCAAGCCTTCACACAGATGCTTGCCAACTCTCTCACTGACCCACATAGGATCCTTATCTACCCACCTAGGGTCCTCACTTTCTCTCCTAGAAAGTGGTAAACTCTGTAGGACTTTACTCCTCGCACTGAGTACTCTAAAACAACCTTTTACAAAGGTTTGTCTTCTCCTTCTTCAACTGGGTGCAGCAAGCAGCTTGACATTTGGTTGCAGGTTCGCCTGCTGAAGCTTGCTGCTGGACTGGTAGACTGAGGGTGTGTCTTCTTCTAGGGTGAGGAGTGTTCTAGCTCTTCTTCTTCTTTTGCTCTACTGAACGCTCTCTTTTCTCTTTTAAACTTCCCCCTCTTTCAGCGCTTTCTCCTTATAAGCTCTTCTCTCTTTTTTTTACGCTACAAGCTTGGAAATTTTGATGTGTTCGTTTTCTTCTCTCTCTATGCCCCCTTCTCCCCTTTCTCTCCACTTCTTTAGTCTTCAGTCTTCCCTCTTTATAGGTTATGAAATATGCCCATTGAAGGTAGATGGATTTCCATCATTGATGCGCCACACTCCTTACACACGCCACCTTTTCGCTTTCCACGTGTCCTCTTCTGATTGACTCCTCTTCTCTTCTCTCTACCGGTAACTTCTTGTGTCTACCGATAACTTTGAATTTTCTTCCATGCCTGCTTTGTAGCTTACTCCTCTTGTTTCACTCTGGAGCTTCTTTCTCTTGCTTGCTCCTTCAGGTGGTTTGAGGCTTCTGTAGCATGCTGCCTGTACAGTATGCTTTTTGCATGGTCTTCTAGGTAGCTTCCTGTCTCGCTGCATTTTTGATTTTACGAGGTCTCTTCCAGTAGCTTCCTGTTAGTCAATAGTACCCTAATTAGTTCACACGATTCTTTTTTAACCATTCTCTTCGATTTCCTTCCATTGATACTTTCTCTGACCTTTCTTTCTTCTGCAGTAACGATATTTCAGTAACATATCCTAAGATTGGTTATGCTATAGAGTTACTTTAAGGATTTGTCTCATCAAAACATTCTTCTAATATATCCAACAATTTACCTCTTTTTGATGATGACAAAACCTTTACAGAAGATCAAAAGAACATAATCACTCAACCACAGAAAGCAGTTGTATGATATATCAATATAGAGCTTACTACTTTCATATAAATCACATATAAGTCTAAAAGAAAGGGCACAAGGAATGTGCTTTTGAAGAATAGAAGAAATTTTATTTAGATAACATATCTACAATACAATGCAGTAAGCAAAGTACAATAAACATCCTATCTAGATTCATTCTTCTTTTCTTCTTGCTCTTTCCTTTCTTTATTTTCCCTCTTAGCTTGCTGCTGACTCCTTTCTTCTTTAGCTTTTCCCACTTTTGGGTGTAAGGGTCTGCTCTCAATTGTTTTTCCTCTTAGTCTAACGAGAGAGAGAAAATGTGAGGAGAAGAGGCTTCTTTCGGAAGAGAGTAGGGGAACAAAAGAAGGAGTTCTCAGACGAGAAAGAGAACGATGCAGTAGCTTACTGCATCATTTCTTTCTCCATAGCCTTACCAACTCCTCCTGCTGTTACACCTACTCAAATCCTTGGAAGCAAGAATCATCCATTTCCCCTCCAACATCTTATTGTGGATGGGTGGAATCTTCTCTTCTCCTCATCTGGAAGACTTTTGATCTTCCATGACCCTTCGCAGTTTCTTCCCTCTTTTTGACATCATAAAAATGAGCTGAAGCTTGGGGGTAACTAGAGAGTGATCCTTTACTCTTTCTCTGTCCTCTAAGAGGAGAACTTGGGTGCTTGCCCTCATGCTCCCTTAAGATTGAGGTAAGAAGAGAATACTAGAAGATCAGGTCTTCTTAGGAAGACTTGCTTAGCAAGTGTCAAGCGTGAGACGTGACTATAAGTGATTTGGAGTGTGCTTGGTTGATTATTTGCAGAGAAGGTGTCTTTAGGAAGGGGTGAAGAGAAATGTTTCTAACAATCGGGTTCCATGTATTTATAGGGTTAGAGATACTCCCTGTTGCAGTTGGATCTTCCAAGATCTCATTAACAGCTCAGCCGGTTTCCAATAAAGGTGTTGATAGATTCCACAGCTTTATATATTTTCTCCTTTGTATGAGATGACGTGGTCAACTGCTGGATCTCCACAATTGAATTTTTCTGATCACACGGCTGAAATTCTTCTAGGGTTCTGAAAAAGGTAGTCTATTTCTGGAAAGGTGATCCACTTTTTATGCTCGCACGTTACCGAGAAAATTTTTAGTAACTGCTCTGTCTTGTAACCTTCGAGTGATCCCCTTTTCCAATGACATGTTGATAAGTTCTGACTTCTAGTAACCTAGTATCTAGTGTATTTGTGTCTAGCATCCTGATACCCAGCGACCTGGTGTTCAGCGATCTAGTGTCCAGCGTCCTGGTGTTTAGCGTCCTAGTGCCCAGCGACCTAGTGTTCATCGATCTAGTATCTAGCCCCGGGTATCTAGCATCCTGATATCTAGCGTCCTGTCATCCAGTGACCTAATTTCCAGTCAGTTTGGTATCTAGCATCCTGATGTCCAGCATCCTGCTATCCAGTGACCTAGTGTCCAATGTCCTGGTGTCTAGCGTCCTTTCGTCAAAATTTATCTTTTTCCTTGAGTCCTTCTACCTCTTCCCATGACTTAATGACACGTACTCTTATGTCTAATGACCTAGTATCCAGTTGCTCGGTGTCTAGCATTCTGGTGTACAGCGACCTGATGTTCAACGACCTAGTATCCATCCATCTGATGTCTAGCGTCCTGATTTTCAGCATCCTCTTATCGAGCAACCTAGTTTCCAGCAACCTGGTGTCTAGCATCCTACAGTCAGAGCTTTGTCATTTTATCAATGGTTCCCCCTAAATTCAATAGCCCTTTGTCAGATGTTCCTACAAAACAAGTGTTCTTGTGTAGGTGCTCACACAAGTATGAGTCGTTCTGGGTTAGATTTCTTTTAAAAGCTTAGACCTTCTTTACAGCCCATGGCTGCTGTAGAGAGAGTTTTGGCTTCTTCAAAATTTATAAATTAAGAGCAAAATTATAGTGTGTACAGGTGTTTGCTTTACTGAGTCTCTTCTTTCAGATAAGGAAAAGATAAACAAAGATAACAGTAAATGATGACAAAGATATGCAAACATATATATATATATATTTTAAATGTTGTTCTGCTTGATGATTAATTTGTTGCAGACTTTTTACAGCATACCCATATTTGGGTTATTCCAAGGGTTTTAACCTTTTTGCCTACAAAGTTTCCTTGATTTGTATTGGGAGTTCCCCCTTACTTTATGGTCTTCTCTTTTAAGATGTGGGGTCACTAGCAGTACTATTTCAGGTTACTTTGAGGCTTGCATGAGAAGGTTAAGAATTTTAATATGAAAATAAGCATGCAGGCTTCCTTCTCATTTTAAAGTCAAGTGACAACATTTTAAAGTCCATTATCAAAGTATATAGTCACTTGAGTTTCTTAACAGGATAAACATGATTATGACCAGAATAAAAGTGTTTAAAACAGGAACGAGGTACCTGGTCATTGTTGTTCTTTTAAAAGAGTAGGTCCTCTTTTATTCCTTGTTTATGTCTGGAGATAGATGGAGTGAGCTTCTTCTTCTTACTCCTTTTCTTGACATCCTAAGCATTTTTCTCCATTGTTACTTGCTTGTTGATGTCAGCTTCCTCTGTATGCTCAGTAGCATGTCTTCTTGTTGATCAGCTCCATGTTGGTCTTCTCCGTGATGAGTAGGGACTTTGCACCTTGTGTATAGCTTCCTTCTTCATAGTTCTTCCTTCGGTAGCTTGCTGTTCTCCCTCAAGAGCAGTTTTTCTTCACAACCCAGCTTTATTTTCTACATCTTTTAGCTATTTGTTATCTTCACATCAATCATATCTTTTTAGAGCAAAAGGCATTGAAATGATCTCTGATGTGAGGGTGAGAGAGAGAGAGATTGAGAGAGGCTTTTTCACAGATGGGATCTGAATAGATCGATTAGATCTTTTGTTTCATCCATCTGCTCTGATACCACTTGTTGGTATCAAATTGACCATTGAGCAATGATGAATAATCCACCGGCTCTGATACCACTTGTTGGTATCAGATAGATCAGCTGGTGGATGGTCCAACCTGCTGTAATACCACTTGTTGGTCCCAAAACTGCTGTTGGTAGGCTTAGAGGGGGGGTGAATAAGCCTACCTTCTTTTAAACTTTTTATTCTATCTCTATTGGCTCATTTCTAATATCTGTAACCTTTTGGGAGGTTGCTGATCAAAGTGGGAGTGGAAGTTTATTGCAGAACCAAGTAGAAGATATGCAGCTTAAGGAGTATGCATGTAGTGCAGTAAGCAGATAAAGACACAAGGATGTATAGAGGTTCGAAAGTGGAGTAATCGTTCTACATCCTCTCTTACTCCACTCAGGAGGGAATATTTGTTAAGCTGGTTGATTTACATAGCTCTATCTATTACAACCCTTACTTAACAAGTAAGTAGCAAGCCTTCACACAGATGCTTGCCTACTCTCTCACTGACCCACACAGGATCCTAATCTACCCACCCAGGGTCCTCACTTTCTCTCCTAGAAAGTGGTAAACTCAGTAGGACTTTACTCCTCGCACTGAGTACTCCAAGACAGCCTTTTAGAAAGGTTTGTCTTCTCCTTCTTCAACTGGGTGCAGCAAGCATGGCATTTGGTTGCAGGTTCGTCTGCTGAAGCCTGCTGCTGGACTGGTAAACTAAGGGTGCGTCTTCTTCTGGGGTGAGGAGTGTTCGAGCTATTTTTCTTTTTTTACTCTTCTGAACACTCTTTTTCTCTTTTAAACTTCCCCCTCTTTCAGCGTTTTCTTCTTATCAGCTCTTCTCTCTTCTTTTTGCGCTACGAGCTTGGATATTCTGATGTACTCATTTTCTTCTCTCTCTACGTCCCTTTCTCCCCTTTCTCTCTGCTTCTTCAGTCTGCAGTCTTCCTTCTTTATAGGTTATGAAATCTGCCGATTGAAGGTAGACAAATTTCCATCATTGATGCGCTGTACTCCTAACACAGGCTAGCTATTCGCTTTCCATATGTCCTCTTCTGATTGACTCCTCTTCTCTTCTCTCTACCGGTAACTTCTTGTGTCTACCGGTAACTTTGACTTTTCTTCCATGCCTGTTTTGTAGCTTCCTCCTCTTGCTTCACTCTGGAGCTTCCTTCTCTTCCTTGCTCCTTCAGGTGGCTTGAGGCTTTTGTAACATGTTGCCTCTGTAGTATGCTTTCTGCATGGTCTTCCAGGTAGCTTCCTGTCTCGCTGCATTTTGCTTTTGCGAGGTCTCTTCCAGTAGCTTCCTATTAGTCAATAGTACCCTAATTAGTTCACCCGATTCTTTTTCAACCATTCTCTTTGGTTTCCTTCCATTGACACTTTCTCTGATATTTCTTTCTTCTGCATTAACTCTATTGCAGTAACCTATCCTAAGACTGGTTATGCTATAGAGTTACTTTAAGGATTTGTCTCATCAAAACATTCTTCTAATATATCCAACACCTTTTATCTTAGATTGTGTAGGAATACCTAGTGGAAGGTTAAGAACGTGCTAGTGTTTTTACTCTTGAAGAAAGAGCAAGAGTCCTGTGTGGGTCTTCGTTAAAGATAGAGTAGCAACCTTTGTGAATGTTGTCTATCCTTTGTTATATTATTTGTAATAGCTAGGCTGTGTAAACTAAACAAGTTTAACGAAGTTTCTCCTTGTGAAGGAGTAAAGTGGACGTAGAGGGATTACTCCACCCTCAAACCACTATATATCATTTATTTGTTCTATCCACTTACCTATTGCATATATAAACGGTTGCATTTCTTATATCTGTCATACTGCATTCAAATCACTTTTGAAGACATTCCTTTAAGGTTTTTCTACTGCATTTAACTCTACAAGTTCAAGCAGAAGCAAGCTGTGAAACTGAAAGCTCACCCTTGAACTTACCCATTTTCGGAGCAAAAGTTTTAAAAGATTTGAGTAGGTTTATTTACCCTTGAAGCCCAGCTTGCTATGAACATAGAACAGAGCAACCTCCAGTTACTGCTGAAGAGCCCGCCCTCTTTCACCAAGGTCTATAAAAGGGAAAACAGTGATGCAAATCACTGTACAGGAGAGTGAGCTCTCGTCCCTGAACTTTGCTACGGATGCCATTCGAGCAGGAGATGAGGAGACATTTACCGCCAAGCAGGCTGAGGCATTTGGTCTTGAGGAGGCCACTGAAAGAATGATGTGAATAGCCTTTGGAGCAAGCCTAAGAGAGAGAAGAGACCAACCCATGGTGCCAAGACTCCAACTCGGAGAAGACACCTCTTTAAGTTCTTTATTTTTAGAGTTCGTTATCCATGTTGAGCTCCCTTAGTGCAAGTCCCCGCCCCCATAATTTGATGCTCTTCATGAGCAACTGCTTGATTATGCTAACTCCCCAGACCATGATGTTGCAGAGGGTGACTCTGCCGAGGTAAGACAATAGGAGGTAAATGTTAATGATCAAATGTTTTCTGATATAAACATGATAGATGTTGAGGAGGCTGCTGCCGAGATAGAAAAGTTGTTGGATTATTATAAAACTACTAACCCTGAGCGTGCCATAGTGTCGTTCAAACCGTTTGTTCTTTTTATTCCACAGGTATCTACTCTTGTAAACTCGAAGGATAAAGAGGTAGAGTAGGTTGTCCTCCCAGAGTAAGCTGCTGAGAAAGAAGTGGAAGAAGAGCAGGATGTGCTCAAGGAGCATGCTGCTAGTGAGGAACCAGAGAAGCAGGTTGTGCTTGAAGAGCAAACTGCAATTATAACTGATGAAGAGCAGGTTGTGCCAGAAGGGGCAAGTTGCTAAGGAGACTGAAGTCACCCCTTCATCCACTGAACAAAATTCTTCTGACCAGCCTCAAGACAATAATGAAACTAACACAAATGCAGGACAGAATAATGAATTAGTTACCGTTGAGGATCCTCCTGCAGCCACTCCCGGTTGTAGAAGTAGATGGAGAAAGCTCTGGATCAGACAGTGAAGGATCCAGTAGCTCGAGTGACAGTGACTCCTCTACCTCCGACACTGATTCTGAAGATGAAGCAGGTGGTGATCCAAATACAAGAAGAGACGTTGTTCCTGCAACCACAACGGTTACCCCGGAAAATACAAAAGCCCCCGTAGAAACATCATGGAAAAAGAAGCTCAAAGCTGAAGCAAACTAGGAACTATTTAAGGCAATCAAGCACCCTTGGAGGACAGTCTATAATTCTTCTAGACAAAATGAAGGAAGAATACAGGCTTGAAAACCTGAATGTACAGAAGTTTATGCAGACACTTACCCTTACCCTCTCCCATTTCCAGAATGCTCTGATGTCTATTTTTCAGGTGTTGATCTCCTAGGACCTAACAAGCTGCATATGAAGATCCCAACTATTAAGGAGAAGTAGAAGGAGGCTGAACAGATTGTTATCAAAACAATACTGGACAAGTTGAATAATCATGAGAAGACCCCCATCTCAATGAAGGCCGAAGTGACCTCTCTAAACTCACTTCTAGATAAGGTGGATGATAGGCAGGTTACTTCAACGACTTCAAGAACTTAAAATACTTTGGTTACTTAAAATAAGGTGGATAGAGAAATCAATGACTTCTGGATAAGGTGGATAGAGAAATCAACAACTTCAAGAACTTAAAATACTTTGGTTACTTCATGTTTTTGTACAGGGAATCCTCTCTGTTTGAGAAGTATCCAAATAACATGAAGGCAATGGAATGGTTCAAGAAGCTGGCTTCGAAAGGCGGACTGCCCATCCAGATGAAGCTCAGATAAAGACTATAGAGAAGTTCATTCCCTTTGTAGAGGATTCTGGCTGTCGTATGATCAGAACAAAGAAATGAAGAAGTACATGGCAAGGAGCTACCAAAAGTCCATCTAAAATTTGTGGAAGGGAACCCGCTTCGAGATTGTTGAATGATCAACAACTTGGAGAAGATAAACAATATTTACTATTTTCTGCTTTTAACTTATATTTCCTGATGGCGATGAAAACATTCTCACCTCGTGAATACTTTTATCCAGTTTTTATGTTTTGATGCTTGATGATTGGTAATCTGCGGTTTGCAAAAAAACAATATGTTGATGGTTTATGATCTGATTTTATTTACTTCTTGAAGTTCACTACTTGTGATCTTAGTCGGCATACTTTACTTATTGCTTACATTGATCTATATTGTCTTATGTTATATTGCATACTCTTTCTGTTTTGCAGTGACTGGCTAAGTTCTTTTTTCTGCTTTGATTAAAATGTAAAAGTTTTGTAAGCATCAAAAAGGGGGAAATTGTTAGGATTTATAGTAGTTTTGATGAGACAAACATTTTAGTAGAAGTAATATTGTCTTGTACTTGAGTTTGTATTGTAATATTGTCTAAGTACGAAAACGTCGCTAGAGTAAGCAGGATAAACGCTACAGCAAGAAGCAACTTCACTACAACAAGCAGTAAAGTCGCTCCAAAAGGAAGCAAGGTCTTCAAAGGAAGTAGGAGCAACCACGAGAAGAAAGCTAGTCACCTGACAAGGTCACTTCCAGCAAAAGGAATTACAGTAGCTTAAGTTAAGGAGAAGTCACCTGATTTGGAACATGCTTCATTACCAGTAGAGACATTCTCTCAAGGACCAATAAGAAATCGACAAGCAAACTAACGGAAGGTAGACCTACTACGCGGCTCATTAAATGCGCGTACTATGAAGATCAAATCTATACCAAGAAGATCAGCGCATTAAATCATAGAACTGCCATACTTCAACGGGCAGATTTTCAAGCTCTATAAATAGGGATTGAGTGTGGACTGAACTAACTTCTAAAGAACTGAACAAACTGATCACATGCCAAACTTATATTCATATCCAAAAGCTCTGAACTTCAGTCACTCAATCTAAGGGCAGGAAGCTTAGAAGCAGCTTTAAAACTCATACTTACAGAGAAGCTAGCTGCAGACTCGTTGAAGAAAATCTTATATCATTTTCTTATATTGTTTTAGGAGTACCTAATGGAGGGTTAAGAACCAGCTAGCGTTTTTCACTCTTGATCCTGTGTGGGTCTTGGTCGGATAGAGCAGCAACCTGTGTGAAGGTTGTCTATCATTTTGTTAAGTTGTTTGTAATAGCTAGACTGTGTAAATCAAGCCTCGTTAACAAAGTTTCTCCTTGTAGAGTAAAGTGGACGTAGGGATTATTTCACCCTCGAACCACTCTATATCGTTTGTCTTGTTTATCTGTTTACCCCTTGCATATCTTATCCTGCTGCATCTCCTATACTTGTCGTGTTGCATTCAAACTGCTTTTGAAGGCATCGCTTTAAAGGTTTTTCCGCTGCATTAAACTCTACAAGTTCAAGTAAGTTGATTCTGAGAAGGAAGTTGTGTAGCAGGAAGCTCACTCTTGAACTTAAGCTTTTAGGAATAAGATTATTTAAATATTTGAGTAGGTTTATCCACCCCACCCCCCTCTAAACAAGGTTTAAAGATTTGAGTAGGTTTATCCACCCCCACCCCTCTCTAAACCCACTGCTACTTGGGACAAACATAATATCATCCAAATATATCTGGACCAGTAGGATACTATCTCCGTTCTGTATCCTAAAAGGGTCATGTCCACCATTCCTTTCTTGAACCCATTTTTCAACAGTTACTGAGATAGAGTATCATACCATGCTCTAGGAGCTTGGTTTAGTCCATATATAATTTATTGAGCCTGTATATCTTCTTCACTGGTTCATCTTCAAATCCTGGAGATTGCTCCACATAGACTTCTTCTATCAGTAAGTCATTGAGAAATACACTCTTCATATCCATCTGATATACAACAAAATCTTTGTGTGTAGCATAGGCTAAGAATATTCTGATCGCTTCAAGCCTTTCTAAAAGTGCAAATGTCTCATCAAAATCAATTCCTTCTTCCTGGCAGTATCCTTTGGCAACCAGTCTGGCTTTGTTTCTCACTAGTTGTCCAGACTCATCAAGCTTGTTCTTGAACACCTAGTTAGTTCCTATAACTTCTTGATAGCTTGATCTGGGTACCAATTTCCAGACTTGATTCCTTTACAAGTCATTAAGTTCTTCCAGCATAGCTTGTATCCAGTTGTTATCTTGAAGAACTTCATCGATAGTGTTTAGCGCAATCTACGAAATAAAACTAGCAAACATCGGTTCATGTTATTTTGAACGTCTTGTTCTTATACTCATGTTTGGATTTCCTATGATAAGATCTCTAGGGTGATCACAACATACCTGTACCATAGAATCGATGCAATAAATGCAAAGAACCTGCTATAATTCAACAGACAGAATTCCTATCTATAAATAGAGGATGGAGTGCAACTAAACTTCCTACCAAACCAATTTATCTTACACGATCAAGCATGCTTTCAAGCATACTCTCAAGCAATCTAAAGTTCAGTAACTCAATCTAAAGCAGCAAGTCAGCTAAATTCGTGCTTAACTCTTATCAGAGCTTGCTGCACAGAACATTGAAGAAAACCTAATATTTTAGATTGTTTTAGGAGTACCTAGCCGAGGTCATTAATTGTACCTGCTAGTGTCTTTCACTCTTGAAGAAAGAGTAAGAGCCATGTGTTGGGCTAGGTTAATCCTGTGTGGGTCTTGGTCTATAGTGCAGCAACCTGTATGGAAGCTGACTACTTCTTTGCTTTGATTGATTGTAATAGTTAGACTATGTAAACCAATCTTAGTAACAAAGTTCCTTTTGGTGAAAGGAGTAGAGTGGACGTAGAGAGATTACTCCACCCTCGAACCACTATATATCTTGTTGTATTGTTTTATAAGCTTACTTCATATCCTTCACATCTTAACTTTTACTCAAGCATAATCTTACAACATAAAAATCATCTTCTTAAAATTATAATTTCAAAGTACTTTCCACTGCATATAAAATTTCTTTAAGTACCAAAAGCTTACACTGAAGCAGCAAGCTATTAGTTCAGTTGTAGTATTTAACTGTTTGGAGTAAAACTTTAAAAATTTGAGAAGGTTTATTCACCCCCTCTAAACGTTATACCACTTGGGACCAACAGAGCTTATCTGCGAGAGACTTGGGAATATCCTCCAGCTTTTTGACCATTTTCTCCAACCCTTCCGTGTATGCACTTGATGTATCTTGCATGGTGTGTGCAAGAGACACCTTGTGCTCTCAAACTACATCGGTTAGAAGTCGAATGACATAGAGCATATTATGGAAGGATTGGTCATTAGTTGCAATGAGGTGAGAGCTTGCAGTAGCATCTTCAAGTTGGGAAGTGATAGGTACAACTTCTTGCTGCAAGTCCACGTTGTCTCTGATCTGTTGCGGTGATTATTGTATTGTTGCTTCCAACTCCTGGATAGCAGCGGGCTCCATCTAGGTTTTATAATTTTTCAGTATCTCCTCCAATATTTCACTTGCAGGACCAGAAACGAGGGTTAGTGGGAGCAGCATCTTCCTTCTCTAGCTACTCCAAAAACTCATCCTGCTCGTCTGATGCAGCATCAACCTAGGTTCCTCTAGCTGCACCTCTCCTTCTACTTCATCAGTTGCAACTTGAATCGCTTCCCTAGGTTCCTCTTACTGCACTGCATCCACTTCGCTGGTTGCAGCGAGCATTGCCTCAACAGCCAACTCACTCCCTCCATTAGCCACTGTAGCAACTACAGTCTCAACCACCAACTTGCTGCTTTCATTGGCTTCTTCGCATCCTTTAGCTCGTACACATCCTGCAGCTTCTTCAACAACTTGTGTAGCTTCAATCTGCTTCTGAGATTCCTTTGGCAACATTGACACTTCTGCAGTGAGTACTGTCTCAACAACGTCCTCACTACGATCCTTTTGAGCAAGTACTGTCTCAATAGCCTCCTTGGCAAGGTCTTCTCCTTGTAAATCCATCTATGCTACTTTCTCCAACAACTCTAGGTTTCTTGCAGGAGCACTTGGGGAAAGTACTAACTGCTCAACATCTTCACTCCCTACAGCGTCAAATGACTCTGCTGCATTTGATGTCTCTGCAGCAAATAGTACTGCAACTTCTACAAGTACTGGGTGTTCGGCCATGCAACTTCCTTCATTGATGCTTCATCGGCCAATGCTGCAATCTCACCATAAAAATCAGCAAGTACAAAGAAAATGATATCCGATGGTTCCCTCTCTACTTCTGTATCGTCTTGGTGAATGGGTGAGTCTTCATAAACTATCAGCTGCTCTTCTTCGCTGATGTGTCCTAGGTCGATTATTTTAGGAAGATCTGGCATCACCACTTCAAAATCAGGATATGATGTCCTTTTACTCCAGAGGACTCTTCACCAGGTTGCATTGACCTGGGTGGGCTTCTCATTCTCCCGACTTTTCGGCTCAACTCCACAACGGCATGCAACTGCAACTCTTCTTCCATGTCCATTGTTGTCTCTGCTACATCCACTTGGATTAACCTTTTGCATTTGACATTTTTGCTTCTGAAACTGCTGTAAAGGCCTTCTCAGTTGTATCATCATTGATTGTAAGGATTATTTGCTCCTCGGCATGCACCTTCTTCTCTTTCTTCTTCCTCACCTCATCTAGATAGGGTTTGAGCTTCGCAATCCTCTGCTCCTTGCCCTTGGAAGGAAATTATGATATGAGCAGGCGTTGTATGTTTTTTTTTGGCAAGCTTAGAGTATGATACATTCCTCCATTTGCATCCAATGTGTCCAGTCTTGCAACACCCAACTCTCCTAAAAACACATATCCTTCAGGACATTAAAGTCCTTATGCATCTCCTCATTGAATCTCTCCAAGGATGTTTGTTGAATTCTCTTAAGGATTGTCTTCCTTATCCTCCTGGTAGAAGATTCTCTATTAGCTCTTGCCCTCTCCTGTTTTCTCAAAAGTGCAACTGCAACCTACTTCTCCATTGCCTCCTGCTTCTGTTGCAACTTCTTCAGCTGTTTCCACACAACCTATTGCTAAGCATTCTCCATACCAACATTCTTCTGGAGACATGATTAGCAGCTGGTACAATGGGTGGTTTAACTTCTCCTGCTGCAACCCGTGCTACTCCATCTTTTTTCTTTGGATCCTCACCTACTTCAAGATATATCTCCTTCTCACCATCAGATCCAGCAATCTCGATAGGAGCTGCAACCTCTCATTCCTTCACAACTATTATGATCTCCTCATCACTAGTCGTTGCAGGCACCAACATCTCCATACCCTTTCCCTCCAAGGTGGGAATGCTGCATTTGCTGCTTGTAGCAGATGAGTCGCTGCATGCGGTAGGAGTAGACTACTTGCATGCAGCAGTAGCAATATTTTGGGTTCATCTGGTAGTAGTTCATCTTCACCCGTTCATCCTTTTTAGCAAGGGTCTCTTTTTGACTTTTGTCTTGGCCTTCCTGCTGCTCCATAGGGGTCACGGCCTTCTCCGTCTTCTTCACTCTATGTGTTGCATCCTTCACAACCTGCTTCTTTTTATGCACTGCAACAGGTTTCCCAGCCTTCTCTTCGTTGGGCTGCACTTTTTTGGACTTCTTATTCTCCCCAATGAATTTTCCAAGAGGGATGGGGATAGGTTTGGATCCCCATTCTCTGAAGGATTGCACCGATATAAATATCATAGCTTCTGCGAGCAGTTGGCTTCTCCACCGCCTCCTATATCCTTAGAAGGATAAATATGCTCTAGTTGACTATTGTATGGTTCATGATTGCAGTCATCAGCCTAAATCTGAGATCAGAGCATATGTCGTAACATCCCAACCTCCCTTTCGCTAAGTAGTGACGAAATCTTTCCGTCACAAATTAATGATGAAATGCTTCCGTCGCTAATTAGTGACGGAACATTTCCGTCACTAATTAGTGACGGAATCCTTCCGTCACACGTTAGTGACGGAATTTTCCGTCATAAATTTCGTGACTGGTCAAACAAAAGTCAAGTGACGAAAAAAATTAGCAACAAATTTTTTTTGTTGTGACGGAATTAAAATTCGTCGCTAAAGTTTAGTGCCAAAACTGATCTTGACAGACTGTTTCCATCACAAATCCGTCACTACTACCTGCTAGTGACAGAAATTCTGATTTTAGTGACAAATTTTTCCATCACTGTCGGGCAGTTTTCTTGTAGTGAACCTATGTCAAAGGATTAACCACAAAGGGCATGTGTTAATCTATCATTTATTTGATTTCCCTACTAAACTAATCCTCAATTCAATTATACTTAAGTTATTTTATATCAATTAATACTAAATTGAATAAATTATTAATTTTCAATCAATCTATAACCATTATCGATTACCATAATTTTATGTTGAAATAGATAATATTATTTATTACTTTATTCAATAATATTATCTTATTTATTATAAAAAATGATAATCTCAAATTTTGAAACAAATAAAATTAGAGAAAAATTAGTTTAAGTGCATTCACATTTTATCTAGTTTTAATCGCAAAAAATATAATATTAGTTTTAATTATATATAATGAAATTATATGTAAGTAAATATATTTATTATGAATTGAAAAAAAATCATATATATTGTGAATAAGAATATTTTGTACATAAATTGACATTACAAATATTTTTTAGGTCATGTGAGCATAAAATATAATATTCAGAAAAAGTAAGATTAAATACAAGAAAAAAAGTTATTGATTGTTAGTTAATATATTGATGATAAAACTTTAAGAGGCTATCTTTTGTGAGACAATTTGATGTGCAACCCAATTAAAATATGCATTTTAAAGGTATAAGTATGTGTTTTATATTTTTTTTTTAAGGTATAGACATGAGTTTTATAAGTGTGTGTTCTTTAGAATCATCGCACGTTCTCGTTTTACATGAATTTTTGTGAAAATTTAATTAGTTTATGTTAATACAAATATACATAAAAGAAATTATTAGTAAAGAATGAGATGTTAATTTATGATAATAAAAAAGTGTAAGAAAATATTAAATATATTGTATTTTATGAATTTCAATTTTTGCTTTAATTTGAATGTAACATAACATATGGTTAAAGTATATATATTACCTCCAAATTGACAATACAAATGTTTTTAGGTCATGTGATTATGAAAATATTTTTTAAGAAAAATTAACCTTAGTAATGTTAAGAAAAGTAGTATATATTTATAAGACTGACTCTAAATATATATTAATTTTTGTCTTATTATTATATAGTTTGGTGTTCTAATTTAATATAAATATAACATATAATTAAAGTATATATATTACATTATAAATTATTTTAAAAATTTATAAAATAATCAATAAAATATTAAAATACTATTCTATAATAAACATTTTTGATCCAACATATATATAAATATAGATAATATTATTAGTTTTAAGAAAATGGATAATAGTATTAGTTTTAGAAATCATAAAATAATTAATACAATATTAAAATCTGAAAATACTTATTTTGAGAAATCCTATATACCTCGAGGCTTTATAGTAGTGGGTATATATATGACGTTTATTTGCTAATATTTTCTCTCACGTCTGGATAGGTAGGCCAAAGTTTCAGGGAACATGAGATCCACTATCTCAAGAAAAAAAAAAAAAAAGAAACAAACCCAAAAAAAAAAAAAAAACATTTTATAGGTTTATGAAGGCAAAAACCTATATACCCATGGGACACGGATCTAGATATTATATACATGTTCTTCAGGTGTTATATATAATTTATAGGTATTATATTTTTTGGTGTTATAAATATACTCTACAGGTATCACATGTATATGTATATAGAGTATACATGTGATACCTGAAAAATATATAAATAATACTTATAGAGTATATATTTAATATCATATAATAATTAATTTGGATTACTTGGCCAGTAATGCTTTATAAAAATGTGTAGCTATCGATTAAGGACGTGCATTCATTTTTGCTGTGTAAGCAGTGGCAACTTTTCACATCAGCAGCTACTCTTTTTTCCTTTTGATGGTCATACTTAAGATTTAAAAAAGATTGCATCATCTTTCTGCATGCCAATCATAAAATACCAAATATTTTTTTCTACCACCCCATTTTTCAAATCTTATCCTAAGATTGCCAATACTGCTTTGACATTTTGAATATGATGACCAATTTCTTTATAGTTGTTTAGTAATTAAGGAAATTGCATATTTTAGACTTTTATAAAAAAAAGATAATAGTAGACTTACAAAGTATATTTTGCACTCTACATTCAAATCAAAAGAGGAATCCATTTTATCTGGGATATTATTTTTCAACAACCGAAACATTTCTTTAATATTTGAGCACAAAAACTTTTATGCATCAGGTGCATGGATCCTAGATCCATGCACCCGACCCGACCCGTGCGTGTACGAGCTTCCACGCGCGTCTGACGCGCCCTCACGCGCTCCCACGCGCCTGGGCGGATGCGCACCTTTAGGTTACGTTAAGGATACCTTTCAGTTATGTTAAGGATACCTTTAAGTTATGGTAAGGATACCTTTCAGGGATACATTTCAGTTATGTTAAGGATACCTTTAAGTTATGGTAAGGATACCTTTCAGTTATGTTAAGAATACCTTTGAAATCCTGATTCCAGGTTACATGTCATGTTATGTTAAGAATACTTTTTAGTTATGTTAAGCATACCTTTAGGTTATGTTAAGGATACCTTTAGTTATGTTAAGAATATCTTTTGGTTATATTAAGCATACCTTTAGGTTATGTTAAGAATACCTTTAAGTGATGTTAAGGATACCTTTGAAATCGTGATTCCAGGTTACATACCATGTTATGTTAAGAATACATTTTAGTTATGTTAAGCATACCTTTAGGTTATGTTAAGGATACCTTTAATTATTTTAAGAATACCTTTTGATTATATTAAACATACTTTTAGGTATATTAAGGATACATTTAGGTTATGTTAAGAATACTTTTATGTTATGTTAGAGATACCTTTGTGTACAAAATGTGTAACACAACTACCTTATGGATAAGGTATCTCTAACATAACATAAAAGTATCCTTAACATAACATAAATGTATGCCTGACCTAAATTAAATGTATGAAATTTGGGCACAAAGGTATCCTTAACATAACCTAAAGGTATCTCTATACATTACCTAAAGGTATCTCTATACATTACCTAAAGTTATTCTTAACATAACCTAAAGGTATGTCTAACTTAACGTAAATGTATGAAATCTGGGCATAATGGTATCATTAAGGTAATCTAAAGGTATTCTTACGCATTACATAAAGGTATTCTTACGCATAACTAAAAGTCATGACTAAAATTGAAAAAAAAACAAGCGCGAAAAAAAAAAAAAAAAAGAAGCGGGTCGGATTACCCGGATCCGACCCGGGTGCATGGATCTAAGATCCATGCACCTGATGCACAAGAGACTTACTCATATTTGAGAAGGACTTGGGTGTCCCTGGGGTACGGATTCTGGATCGTGCCCCCAACCAGATCCGGGCCCACCCATCTACCAAAAATATATATATATATATATGTATTTTTGCCTTTATTTTTCCTCTCCTCCTTCACTGTGTGTCCTAATTCATATTTTTCTTCGTTCTCATTCTATGGAGGTTCTTCTCTTCTTCTTTCTTATTTTCTTCTTTCTTCTTCTTTTATGCTCGAGCTTCTTCTCTTCTTCTCTTATCTATGAGCTTTGAAGCCCGTTTTCTACTTGGCGTTAAGATAGAAATCGAAGCCCAAAGATTTGACGTTTTCGACATCTTGGAGATTCAAAATCAATGGTGGGTCTTCAATGTCTTCCATCACCAGCGATGAGCACGACGAGGAATCTGCTCCGCCACCACGTTAGTTCGTGTTGATCAGGAAGAGAAGAGATATGAAAGAGAAGGGGGTTTGTTGGGGCTTATTGAGTGTTCACCAATTTTTCTGGTGATGGGTTGAAGGTTTTTTCTGTTGATGCAATGATTTTGAGGATAAATTTGGAGAGATTAGGGAAGCTTAGACAAGTTGTTATTAGGAGGACTATGTTTTCAACTCCATGGAAATGTACAGATCCAATTTCACATATAATAATAAGGTTTCGAATGCAATATACATAATACTTTAAATTATAAGTAGTAATATATTAAAGTTGAATATGTAATACCTTATACTATACTTTAAGCATTAATACCTCAAAGGTAAATGTTGGAAACATTCAAGTATGTTTTTATGAGACAAAATCTTAAGAAAGTAACTCTAAAGCATAATCAATCTTAGGAGAGATTACTGCAATAGAGTTACTGCAGAAAGATAAAGATCAAAGAAAGTGTCAAAGGAAGGATACTGAAGAGAATGGTGGAAAGGAATCGGGTGAACTAATTAGGATACTGATGACTATAGGAAGCTACTAGAAGAGAACTTTCTAAAGCGGACTGAAGAGGCAGCAAGCTACCAGATAGGAAGCTACCTGAGACACCATGCCTAAGCATACTGCAGAAGCAGCATGCTACATAAGCCTCAAGCCACTTGACGGAGCAAGCAAGAGAAGAAAGCACCAGAGTGAGCGCGAGGAGGAAGCTACAAACCAGGCATGGGAAGAAAGTCAAAAGTTACCGGTGGACACAAGAAGGTTACCGATAGAGAGAAGAGAAGAGAAGCCAATCAGAAGAAGACACGTGAAAAGCTAAAAGTGGCATGTGACCAAAGAAGTGTGTCGCTATCAATGATGGAAATCTATCTACCTTCAATGGGTAGATTTCCTAATCTATAAATAAGGAGAAGACTGAAGTTTGAAGTGAGAGACGAAGAGAGAGAGATCAAGAAGAGAGAAAAGAGAAAGCGCAGAAAAGAATAGAGGAAGTCAAAGCGCAAATGAGAGCTTAGAAAGAGGGGGAAGGCTACACAAAAGGAAAGAGAGCAAAGTGGGGAGCAAAAGAAGAAGAGAGAAAAGTGATGCTCAAAACACCCCACACCCCAAAGACGCACATTCAGTCAGTCAGTCGAGGCAGCAAGCTATAGCAGTGCAACCTGCTAAAGAAGTCTAAGCTTGCTGCCACCGGTTGAAGAAGGAGAAGACAAACCCTTATTCTAAGGATTGTCTTGGAGTGCTCAGTGCGAGGAATAGAGTCCTGCTGAGTTGTCCACTTTCTGAAGAAGAAAGTGAGGACCCTGGGTGGGTAGAGTAGGATCCTGTGTAGGTCAGTGAGGAAAGTAGGCAAGCAGTTGTGTGAAGGCTTGCTACTTACATGTTAAGTGAGGGTTGTAATAGATAGGGCTATGTAAAGCAACCAGCTTAATAAAGGTTCCCTCGTGAGAAGAGGCAAAGAGGATATAGAAGGATTACTCCACCTTCGAACCTCTATATATCATGGGTCTATATGTGATTGCTGCTTTACTTGAATACTCTATGTTAAGTTGCACATCTTCTATACTTGGCACTTCGAAGAGAGAAAAGCTTATACAACCACTCTGATCAGTAACCTCCCGAAAGGTTACTAACTTTGAAACTAAGCCAATAGAAGAAAGAAAAGTTTTGAAATTACAGTAGACTTATTCATCCCCCCCCCCACCCTCTAAGCCTACTACCACACTTATTAGGACCCAATAAGTGGTATCAGAGCAGGTGGATAAATCATCCAATATGTATTATCTGATACCAACAAGTGGTATCAGAGCAGGTTGGATAATATGACAAAGATCTAATTGATCTATCCAGATCCCATCTGTGAAAAATCTCTCTCTAGAAAATCTGTCTCTCTCTCTCTCTCCCTCACATCATAGATCAATTTACTGCCTTTGTTAAAAGGATATGACTGATGTGAAGACAACTAACAGCTAAGAAAGATATGGAAAATCAAGCTGAGTTGTGAAGAAAAGTTGTTCAGAAGAAGGAAGCTGGTAAACAGCAAGCTACTCGAGGATCAGAGTACGAATAAGGAAGTTGTGCACAAGAAGCAAGTTTCTACTTATCACAGAGTAAACCAACACGGAGTAGATCAACAAGAAAGACATGTTGCTGAGCATGAAGAGGAAGCTAACACAAAGCGAAGTTAGGAAGAATGGACCATACTGAAGCTTCAAGTCTACAGCAACAAGCAAGCAAGTAACCGTGGAGGAAGATGCGGAGGATGTCAAGAAAAGGAGTAAGAAGAGAAGCCCACTCCATCAACTAGACCACCCTCAAGATGGAAGCAAGAGATGAAAGAGAGTCTACTCTTTATAACGATGACTAGGTACCTCGTTCTCATTTGCTCTTTTATTTTTGATCTTGATCACTCTTATCATGTCAAAGAACTCAAGTGATCACATGAGAACTAATGTTCAAGAAAGCCAAATGAAATAATCTTCAGAGGACAGAAGATAACAGGCTTTAAGGATAATGGTCACTTGACTTGAAATGAGAAGGGAAGCCTGTGTTGACATTTAAAAAAGAAGATACTTCACCTACTCATGCAAACTACAAAATTACCTAAAATGGTACTAAAAGTGACCCTACTTCTTAAAGAGAACCATAAAGTAAGGGGGAACTTCCAGTACAAACCAAGGTAACTTAGCAGGCAAAAAGAGTTAAAACCATTGGAAAAACCCAAGAGATATGGGTATGCTGCAAAATGTCTGCAATTCCCTGAGAAAAACCAAGCAGAACAGTAACTTCAAATGGAAAGAAATTTGTCTATCTTACTGATATCATGGTTTAAAAGAGTTCATACTCTAAAGAGATATAGTAAGCAAACACCTGCACACACCACCTTACAGGAATCGAAATATCCCTACAACAACCATAGGCTGTAAGGAAAGTGTAAGTTCCTGTAAGAAGACTAACTCAGAAGGACTCATACTTGCATGAGTACCTATACAAGAATAATTTTACTGCAGGTACCCCAAACAACAGGCTACTGAATTCAGGGGGAATGAATTGACAAATCTAAGGAACAAAATGGAGTTCTAACAACAGGACGCTAGACACCAGACTACTGGATACTAGGTTGCTGGATAACAGGACGCTGGATATCAGGATGTTAGATACCAGGCTAACTGGATATTAAGTCGCTGGAAAACAGGGCGTTAGACATCAGGATACTAGATACCAGGTTGCTGAACACTAGGTCGCTGAACACTAGGTCGCTAAGTACCAGGACGCTAAACACCAGGATGCTGGACACTAGGGCACTGAACACCAGGTCGCTATGTACCAAGACGCTAAACACCAAAATTCTGGATACTAGGTCACTGGACATCAGGACTTATCATCAAGTCACTAGATAAAGGGATCAATTGAAGGTTACAACTCTCAAATCAGAGCAGTTACTGAAGAACTTTGGTAACGTGCACACATAAAAAGTGGTACCTTTATGTGTAATGCCAGAAATAGACTACCGTCTCAGAACCATAGAAGAATTTCAGCCGCATGATCACAAGAATCTAAGGGTGGAGAACCAGTTGTTGACCACATACTTAAGCTATCACCTCATGCAAAGGAGAAAATAAATAAAGTTGTGGAAACTCCCAACAACTTTATTGGAAACCGGCGGAGCAGTTAGTGAGATCTTTAAAGATCTAAATGCAACATAGAGTATCTCAAACCCTAAGACATGCATTTCTTCTCTTATGATCATATATCCATATCTTTCTCTCTTATCCTTGATACATCATGACACCCGATTGTTGGAAACCATTCTCTCTATTCCTTCCAAAGAACACATTCTCTGCAAATAATCAACCAAGCACACCACAAATCACCAAAAGTCACCTCTTACGCTTGACCTTTGCTAAACAAAGCTTTCTTAGAAGATTTGATCTTCTAGCATTCTCTCGTCACCTCAGACTTGAGGGTGTTTGAGGACTTGCCCCCAAGTTCTACTCTTAGAGACCGGAGGTAGAGTTGCAGGATCCCTCTCTAGTTTCCCCAAAGCTTGTACTCATTGTTGATCATGACAAAAGGGGGAAGAAAACTGTGAAGGATCATGTAAGATCAAAAGTATTCCAAAGGTGAAGAGGAGAAGATTCCAGCCCGTCAAGGGTGTTGGATGAATTCTTCTCTGTAGAATGAGGAAGAGGGGACGGACACATAAGTTGGTGAAGATAGCACGGGAAGAAAGGTTGCAGCAAGCTAATGCGCCTAGACTTCTTTACTGTGCCCGAAGGACATGTAGTATGTGCTTAGTAATTTAATTGCTTCAATTCATATTACAGAGTACAGTTATCCCACTAGGATCCCTCTCCGGAGGTGTCTCATTATTCCACTTTTAATATTTTCAGGTCCGACATATGATGATGTTTACGTGTAGCAAGCTGGACTGACTTTCCATCACCCCTTCATTGTTAAAGTACCAAAACAATACTTAATTTTGAGAACATGTTATATTTTTAATATGTAAATTATGATAGATGATGGGTCTGGAATTATATTTTGGTATAATATGTTTTTTCTATTATGTTATCTCATGTAGGAGTATGTTTGAACATTTAACCCAGAAATGTGGGTGGGACACGAGTTTTAAAAATAATTATGTTATGTTTAAAAGAAAAAAAAATGTCTCGTATTTTTGTTTTAGTCTTTCGTTGTACATTATCTTATGAGTTCTTTAATTAGTAAATAAGTAAAGGGTGACGGTCTGTTCCCAAATAATGGGGATCAGGACGTCACACTACATATTTTGTAAAAAAATTTGAAAAATCAGAGAAGGTTTATTCATCCCTCAAACCTTCTAGTACTTGGGACCAACACAAGGATTTATCAGGACAGCAAAACATCAGACGTTTCAGTGTTGCTGGATCTAAGGCCAACCAAGGACAACGTAGAATAGGTTTTGAAGATATTCAAAATTTATTCTCCTCCAAAGTCAATAAATCCCAACTTCGGAGAAGTCATCGCGTTCAAAGGATCTCAAAACATGAGATATTTTAGATTTTTTTGCAATGAAGGGGGATATCATTGGTGCAAAAACTATGCAGAAGCTCTTGATCACTATGAAAGAAGAACAAGAACAAGAACAGGAGAGTTGTCGATACCATAGGCCTTGATCGAAGATGTAAAGAAAGATAATTGGTGTTTTGGGAAGATTTCTAGGTGAGGTGGATTGAAGATCTAAGGATGAAACAGCTGCTTGAGAAGTCTTACCAAGAATCCACACTAATCTGGTGGAAAGAGGCACTAAATTTCGAAGAGAAAAAGGACGAGTCTGCTACAAGAAGACCATTATTCCAATATTAGGTTACAACAAGCCCCACCCTTTCATTGTAGTTGTTCTTTTAAAATTCAATGAGTGTTCTGCATTCTGCAAACACATTTACTTTATGTCTTTTATTTTTCAGCGACAACATCAACTTAAGAAAAAAAAGGGGAAAGATAGAAAATGAGAAAACAAAATTTTCAAAAAAGAAAAACAAAGAAAAAGGAAAACAGAAAATGAGCAAAAACAGAAGTCCTGAAAAAGAGAAATTAACAAAAGGTGAATAAAAAAATAAATATAGGAGCAAAAATAGAAGATTCCAAAATAAATATTTATGTTTACCTAAGGGGTAATCTAGTATAAGTTATAGCAACTTTTCTATATGGTTTTGTCATATTAAAAAGGGGTGAAATTATAAGAAGAAAATTGTTTAGATTTTGATGAGACAAAACCTGTTGTAAGTATTAGGACTTTGGAGTATCCCTTTTCGTTTCAATAACTAGTATACTTAGAGATTATGAAACCTCTATAGCATTGATCTCTGCATGCTGCAAGCAACAGGAATGGAAGAAGTCTGCTTACTGCATGTTATACTTAGAAGGATTTCTAGAAAAAAGTATGATGCATGCTGCAAGCTGGAAGCTGTATGTTTTAGAATGTAGCACCACCAATAAGTTGCAGCAACTGAAGTCAACATACAAAAGATCGACAATGATCAAACAGTAAAGGCTGCAACGTGTCATAGAATATGAGAAAATTTCAAGACTTCAGTTGTTATTGCAGTTCAAACACATGCAGTTATGCAAATTGACAAATTCAATGTCGAACTGGCCAAGGAGAATTTGTCACCTGCACCTGGTACAACTGCAAAAATGGTAACAGAGGACAACCACATTTAATGAATTACAGCATGGAGAAAACAGCATACCATACAAAACTGCAGGTGCACATTAATGAGCTATATCTAAAAAGATCATGAAGATCAAGGAGTCAACAAAATGAGATCAACAAGGACGATTATGAGATCAAGCTTGGTGTGACAAAATAGAGGAATCAGATGAAGACACGTAGAATATGATTCCTTTAACGAGCACATTCCACCACATATAAATAGAGAAAGTTTGAGACTGGAGAAGATAATTGAAAAACTAAATATTTGTATATTGCTCTCATATTCATATTCTAGAGCTTACAACAAAATCAAGCTTTCGAACATCTTCAGTTCACTCAACTTAGAAGCAAGTTGACAATAACGAGCAAATCCTTTGAAGACTTAACTTCACTTTAGTTGCAGAATTTCTTTTTTATGTTTAACCATTGTAGCTGTGTGTGTAAGTTATTTTATGTGTCCACAGTAAAGAATAAAAATTCCTTGCTGCATGATTGAGTCATTGAATAGGATAGTACCTTGTGTGGGTTAACTATTTGAATACTAAAACCTAAGTGACAGTAAGAGTCTTAGTAAGTAGTGTCCTTAGGCAAATGTATGTATGGTAAGAGTCCTATAAATCAAATAGTCTAGTGGATATAAGAAGAGAGGACGTAAAAGGCTTACACCACCTTCGAACCTCTATAAAAGCCTTGCGTGTTTACTTTACTGCATTTACAACTTTATTGATATATCTGCTGCTCCATGCAAGTTTAGATAGGTTTGTTATGCTTATGTGTTATAACTGTTGTAACCTTCTAACTTTGTAGTTATAATTGCTAAAACTCTATCACCCATAATTCTTGTAAGGAACATTGTATAAGATTTTGATGAAAGACAAAACATGTAATAGATTAGAACTTAGGATCCTATGTATTTAGATTCCATTGTAAATTCTATAAGTATAGGATCAGGAGGCTTGAAAATCAAGATTGGAGCATGAAGACCTTACTGTATAAAATCGTAAAAATAATATAAGTATCTGCAGCAGGCTGCTTCAAAAAGGATAATGGCTGCACATTGCCCAAGGGTGCTGAGTTCACTAACTTAGCCCTAGATGAATAGAGTAAACTGAAGTCAACTGAAGCATCAGGAAGCATCAGCGATCTATTAAGTAGTAGTTACCTCGAAAAATGTGTAAGAGGTTTATGGTGGACACAGCCGCATTTTCAACCAATCAATTGATGCCACGTATCAAAAGCAAAAAGGAAGTCTGAAGAAATGTCAGACTAGGGATGTCGATTGCATGAATAGATACGTACACTCTCAAAAATCAGTGTATGAACAAATCAGAAGAACCACGTTACTCTATGCAAGCTGCAAAGAAGGCTCTTTCTCTTTAATGGACAAAATCTTAATCGTCCATAAATACTAGAAGACCAGCACTTGAAACACAAATGAAACTCTTGCAATAAAAGGACTCAAGCTATCAAACGCAAAACATTCATAAATCATTAGAAGTTTCAAGTCCAGTCTAGCAGCAAGCTATTTTTAGCTTAGAGAGCTCATCGTTCCTAAGTTTGCTGCCTGTGTTGTTGAAGAAATCTTTCTTTTTTAGACTGTTAAGGAGTTGCTTGATCGGAGGGTGTTCCTAATCAAGAATTTACGTTCTTAGTAGAAGAACAAGAGCTCTGTGTGGGCTAGTTGAGTTTGGTCACTGTGCAGTAACCCTGTGTGGGAGAGACTGACAGTTCTTGTTAGGGTTAGGTTGTCTAAGCGAGGCTTGTGTAAATCAACCGTTTAACCTAACAAAGTCCTTCCTTGAGAAGGAGAAGAGAGGACGTAGAGGGATTACTCCACCCTTGAACCTCTATATATCGTTGTGTTCATTGTTATATTGCTTTCTGTTGTTCTTATTCTTGTTGTTGCTTATTTGCTTTTATCTTCTTAATATCTCTCATAAGCATATCATCGGTTTTCAGAAAAGAAACTTTCACTACAAGAAATACGCTAATAGACAACTGATATTATCTGTTGTCTAATTGAAAAAATATCTGATGTCTATGGCGGTGTTGTAAAAAGTCGCTAATAGACAACAGATATTATCTGTTGTTGTTTATAGAAACAACAACATATTTGCAACACGTAAAATCTGTTGTGGTTTTCTATGAGGACAACTGATATTAACTGTTGTTATTTTGTCTGAAGTGTTGTAAATTTTCCGAATTATTAGGCCTTACTATCTGTTGCGGCTGTAAAAGACAACATATTTATCTGTTGTCGTTTCCAAAAACAACAACATATCCGCAACAGGTAATATTTGTTGTTGTTTATAATTCGGACAACAGATATCCGCAACATGTTAAATCTGTTGTCGTAAGTATATTTAACAACATGTTTAATCTGTTCTCTTTTCCCAATACATTGATGTCTAGTTACAGCATATTATTACAAAAAATCTATAATACTTGAAAATGTCAACAAGACAAAAAAAGTATAAACATTTCAATTAATTTCCCAGCAAGTTAAACGTATATACACTGAGTTATCTACTTAAAGTACGCAAAATATAGGAAACTAAATGATTCAAAGCATCAAAGGTGCATACTAATATCATATAAGTCAAAACTAGTTTTGCATACTAATTAGTTGATAGTTTAAACCTAGCATGTACATGTCACGCTAACCAAAATATACTTCATATCTACATATCCAATTCATACACGTTTCTTTCTTTGTTGGAAGCAATCACCCTAAGCCAGTCTCTCACGTTATGCTTCTTCAAGTAATTCTTTGTTAAATACTTGAGATACCTGCAAGCAATGACAATTAATTTGAGCAAGAGTGCATACTAGAGCAAATGAGAGTAAAAATTAACAAAAACCCAAGTCTAATCTTGTAACATCAGTAGATTCCATGACATGGCATCCATGGGCAGCTCACATTTCATTTTGCAATTCCATTTAGTTCTGAAACACTAAAATGGATAACAGCTTTCTATATTACTAAATACACCCAATTTCATGTTTAATAGGCTATAAAGTCATTCATTTGGGACCATGCAATAGCAGCCACCACAAGTCATCAGTTTTTCTTTAGCATTGTGACCACCACTCATTCTCAAAGTTAAATTAACATCAGTATAGACTCAAGTCAAATGTAAGGGAATATAATAACCAAAGAGAAATTTAAGTTTGAATATGCAGAGTCAGAAGCTAGACATGTGGTAGAGGTTGAGTATATTCTCCCCTATGACATTGCTAGTCAATCACCATATGAGAACAAGCCACACCCCAAAATGCAGTCACATCAAGAATCAGAACATTGGAGTATAAAACTCTTACAATATATAATGAAATTGGAAGCATTTACAATCTCTCACTTTTTTTGCATCCATATTCAATAAATAAGATCAGAATAGACCTGCTGCTTCGTTGGCTTCCGAAAGCTAAGCAGTAAGCAGTAGTTCACAAGGCTCTTGAGTTTCTGGCTATAGCGATCATTACAGATACATATTATAGGAATTTTTGAGATTTTGATGCTGGCAATAAGATCAGCCACTCCACCCCTGTCTCCAGCAGACATACCATCAACCTCATCCATAATGAGAACAATCTTTGGATGCTGAGACCTGCAACATCACTCAAAATAATCAGCAGATCAATAATTTACTTACAGATGCAAGCACAAAAGTTGAATCCCAACCTTTCCATGTTAAAACTCAAGGCTTCATTGCTAACAAGTTCTTTGATAGAATTAGAAGTGTTTCCCCCAATTCCTTTTTCAATTTTAGCATTAGCCTTTCCACGATTGTCGCTAGCATTAACCTATACAGGAGGATAGTTAGACACACCAAAAAATGGTTGGACACATAAATTTCAAAAAACGGGGAAAGGGAAAAGATGAAAGAAACTGCCTGACCTCAATAATCTGGTAACCAAGCATCAGACTGACCAGCTTTGCTGAGGTAGTCTTCCCAATACCAGGTGTTCCACTCAGCAGCACAGCTTTCTTAGCACCAGAATCATTCTGTTTCTTTCCTTTTCCTTTTTTCCCAGTATTAAGGAATTGTTCATTCTAATGAACCAACCAATCATGGAGTTGTTTCACCTGCACTCAACTAGATGCCATCAGTAATAAAACATTAATAGATATACAGACCTCTGGCATTGAGTTCCTTTACCAAAGTAGACAACTACTACTTAGCCCTCATCCCACTCTGCTAGTCAGTTATATAGATCATATATCTAACCCAGATCTTGAAAATAAAGACTGAACTAAATACACCCAATTTCATGTTTAATATTCCATTTAGTTTTCCCATTTAAGGACCAGCTTATACCATTAAATCCAGGCTCTAAAACTAATGAATAAAATATAAATATTTGGTCTCAAAGAAAAACAAAGCAAAACTGGTTTCAAGCATAACTATGCAAAGCACTCGTCTAAAACTAAGAAAATGTGGTTGCCTTTATGCAAATTTCAGTAGAAAGTGAACTAATAGAGTTCAATTCGCACTTTTCCATTCCACCTTCTAATACTAAACCCCAATAATATCAAACACGATAAATTCTCACAAAAGGAAACTAAATCCTATAATTTCCACACACAACTAAATAATGGACAGTTTAACATTCTAATAAAACATCAAAACAGGTACAATTCGGAGGAAAAATATCCATAAACTTGAGAATGAAAGAATAAAACTACAAACATATACCCAAAGCCCTAAATCAAGTTACCTTTTGGAAAAGGTAGAATCGGCCGTAACAGTGATCTTATTTTTCTCGCGAGAAACAGTAACAGAATCACCTAGAGCACCGGCTTTCCCTCCGACCTTGATTCTCTCCTGCAAAAACTTCTCCAGAGAAGCAATTTCCATGATCTTATCCTCACCGGCTTCGAGAAATCGATAACGAAGCTCACTCCCTTCTTCTTCCCGCCTTTCGACCCCGCAGCTGCCGCACCTTTGCTTATCTTCGCTCATCTTCGCTCTCTGCAAACTAAGAAATAAATCCAGTTTAGAAACTTCAAAATTTTATACATATCAATGCATCTATTCATGGAAATGGAGAAATTTTACGTAAAAGAGGAGCTCGTACTGGTTTGGGATCGACGGCCGAATGTGTGAAGTGCGTGTAGCAAGAGAGTGAAAACTGGAAAAGACGATTGATGGGTTTATTAGGGTTTGTTCGATTGATTTTAGGCCTCTAAAGTTTAAATAAAACACATTTTGTGTAACAATAGCAACAAAAGTAGCGAGTAGTCCAGTTGGTTAAGTACCTATTCTTTCCTAGATTCGGGTTCGAATCCCATTCATATCATTTTATTTTATAAACTAAACCAAAATATAACCAAAATATATAAATTTGTAGTATGTTATATATATATATATATATATATTAATTATATAATTATATAAATTTATAGTCACAACACACTTTTAACAACAGATATTATCAGTTGTATATTATATTAGCATATAAATTACACACTTTTAACAACAGATATTATGAGTTGTATATTACATAGTTAATATATAAACCAACACACTTTTAACAACATATATTATCAGTTGTATAGTTAATATATAAACAACACACTTTTAACAACAGATATTATCAGTTGTATATGAGTAAATTGCACGCTAATAGACAACAGATATGAAGTGTTGTTAAAGTTGTTGTCTATTCTCGAAAAAACATGAGAATAGACAACAGAGCATAAAATCAGTTGTCTATTAGCGCAAAAACACGCTAAAAGACAACAGATTTCTTAATATCTGTTGTAAATATTAGTAACGACAACAGTTTAGACAAAATCAGTTAGTGTCTATTGGCGAATTTCTTGTAGTGTTTGTTTTAAAAAGTATTTCCGCTGTGCTTAAAACTCATTCTATTTAAAGCTCTTTCAAGGTAACTGATCAAGCAGTAACGTTCAGGGTAGTAAGTTCTTTACCAAATTGCTTGAGTGTCTTCTTTGCAGAAAAGTTTGAAAATTTTGAGTAGGCTTATTCATCCCCCCCCCCCCCCTGTCTAAGCCTACTACCACTTTGGACCAACGAGTGGTATCATCAGAGCGGGTTGGATTAATCGTCCGATCTAACTAATCAATCATTAATCCCCTATTTCTGAAAACCTTAGTTTTATCATAAGCATACAAACTATGGATTCTCATAAAGTACCTATGTTCTCTATTGAAAAATATTGTTGGAAACATTTGAAGTAAGTTTTGATGATTCAAAACCTTAAGTAACTCTAACAAGCATAACCAATCTTAGGATAGGTTACTGCAACATAGTTACTGCAGAAGATTACAAAAACAGAGAAAGTGTCAAAGGAAGGATATTGAAGAGAATGATGAAGAAGAATCGGGTAAACTAACAAGGATACTTATGACTACAGGAAGCTACTGAAAGAGACCTCGCCAAAGCAGAATGCAACGAGACAGTAAGCTACCTGGAGACCATGCCGAAAGCATACTACAAGGACAGCATGCTACAGAATCCTCAAGCCACCTGAATGAACAAGCCAGAGAAG
Organism: Scutellaria baicalensis; assembly: GCA_005771605.1. Taxonomy (NCBI): domain Eukaryota; kingdom Viridiplantae; phylum Streptophyta; class Magnoliopsida; order Lamiales; family Lamiaceae; genus Scutellaria; species Scutellaria baicalensis. The sequence continues at coordinate 4,614,065 of CM016725.1, read as the reverse complement.
GAAGCTCCAGAGTGAAGCAAGAGGAGGAAGCTGCAAAGCAAGCATGGGGAGAAAAGTCAAAGTTACCGGTAGACACAAGAAGTTACCGGTAGAGAAAATAGAAAAGAGGAGCCAACCAGAAGAAGACACATGGAAAGCGAAAAGCTGGCGTGTGTCAGGAGTGCAGCGCATCAATGATGGAAATCTGTCAACCTTTAACGGGCAGATTTTACAACCTATAAAAGAGGAAGACTGAAGACTGAGAAAGAAGAGAGAGTGTGGAGAGAGAAGATAGCGAGTACATCAGAATATACAAGCTCACAGAGAGAAGCGCTAAAAGAAGAGAGAAGAGCTCACAAGAGAGAAGTGCAGAAAGAGGGGGAAGTTCAGAGAAGAAAAGAGTGTTCAAACAGAGCAGAAAAAAAGCTCGAACACTCAACACCCCAAAAGATGCACACTCAATCAGTCAGTCCAGCAGCAAGCTTCAGCAGATCAATCTGTAAACGGAGGCCAAACTTGTTGTACACAGTTGAAGAAGAAGAAGACAAACCCCTTCTAAAGGACTGTCTTGGAGTACTCAGTGTGAGGAGTAAAGTCCTGCTGAGTTTTCCACTTTCTAGGAGAGAAAGTGAGGACACTGGGTGGGTAGATTAGGACCCTGTGTGGGTCAGTGTAGAAATTAGGCAAACATCTTTGTGAAGGTTTGCTACTTACTTGTTAAGTGAGAGTTGTAATAGATAGGACTATATAAATCAACCAGCTTAACAAAGGTTCCCTCTTGAGAAGAGGAAGAGAGGACGTAAAAGGATTACTCCACCTTCGCACCTGTGTATATGCCTGCGTCTTTAGATGCTTACTGCTTTATATGCATACTCTAAGTTAAGATGCACATCTCCTATACTTGGCTCTACAATGAGAAATAGGCTTCCGCAAATCACTCTAATCAGTAACCTCCCAAAAGGTTACTGATCCTAGAATAGAGCCAAGAAGAAGTAAAGTTTGAAAATATAGTAGGCTTATTCACCCCCCCCAAGCCTACTATCAGCCTTTTTAGGACAAACAAATATGATAATTGGAAAATTCACATCCAGACACACTTGTCGGCTATGCATGATGAAATGTGGTACGTCATCACTGAAGGACCACCAAGGATTACAAAAGTTAACCCATTATTTGCCAGGGCCGTTCACGAAGCAGCTGATAGACAAGGAGATGCAGGAGCCATCCCACATCCAGCTTTTTTTGAAAATATAGTAGCCTTTTTGATCCGATGTAAAGACAGAAAGGTGGATTTAGAAATTCCAAATGGACATCGGTTCACGTTCTTTGGATCAAGAACACAAGGATACGTACCAATTATTTCTGCGATGAAGACAATCAACCTAATAAAGAAAGGTGGATGTGAAGCATACCTAATGAACATTACGAAAAATGAAGATGAAAAGTTGACACCGGCACACGTGCCAATAGTGAGGGAGTTCCCTGAGGTATTTCCAGAAGATCTCTCGGGAATTCCACCCGATCGATCGGTGGAGTTTTCTATTTATCTAATGCCTGAAGCTGCTTCAGTGCCGAAAGCCCCATACAGAATGGCCCCTAAGCTACAAGAACTTAAAATTCAAATACAAGGTTTGATAGATAAGAAGTTCATTTGACCGAGTTCCTCTCCATGGGGAGCTCCAGTATTGTTTGTAAAGAAGAATGATGGTTCATTGAGGATGTGTATTGCTTATCTAGAGCTTAATCGATTGACGATCAAGAATAAGTATCCTCAACTAAGGATTGAAGATCTATTTGATCAACTAAAGAATGCTGGTGTATTTTCAAAGATAGATCTTCGATCTGGATATCACCAATTAAAAATGAAAGAAAGTGATATTCCAAAAACTGCCTTTAGATCTCGTTATGGACATTATGAGTTTACCGTAATGCCTTTCGAAGTTACCAATGCTTTTTCATGGACATGATGAATCATGTAATTCATGAATACTTAGACAAGTTTGTCATTATGTATATTGATGACATCTTGATCTACTCAAAGGATGTAGAACAACACGAAGGACATCTCAAAATTGTTCTAGAAGTTTTGAAATGAGAGAAGTTGTATGCTAAGTTCAGCAAATGTGAATTTTGGTTGAACAAAGTAGCATTTTTGGGACATGTCATCACGTCTAAAGGGATAGAGGTTGATCCCGCCAAGAATGAAGCAGTCTTAAACTGGAGGACCCTAACAAATGTCAACGATATCCGTAGTTTTGTGGGTCTAACAGGGTACTATAGAAGGTTTATCCAAAACTTCTCACGTATCACGAAACTGCTCACACAGCTCACTAAGAAAAGTGAGAAATTTGAATGGTCATCTGAGTATGAAGCTAGTTTCCAGGTGCTAAAACGAAGGTTGATAACTGCGCCAGTTTTAACAATACCTGATAGATCAGAAGGATTTGGGATATACACTGATGCATCCAAATCATGGTTAGGATGTGTATTAATACAACACGAGAAGGTTGTAGCCTACGCATCACGCCAATTGAAAGTGCATGAACAGAACTATCCGACTCACGACTTAGAATTAGCAGCGGTCGTACATGTATTGAAGATCTGGGGACACTACTTGTATGGAGTAAAATGTGAAGTGTACACAGATCACAAAAGTTTAAAGTATTTCTTCACCCAGAAGGAACTTAATATGCGTCAAAGGACATGGTTAGAACTCGTGGAAGACTATGATTGTACAATTCACTACCACCCAGGGAAAACAAATGTGGTAGCAGACGCACTAAGCAGGAAAAAGGGACAAATAATAGTAATACTCACCCATCAGGAAGAATTGATAGAAGAATTTAGCCGACTAAGGTTGACAATTGTTGATTCAGAACAATCAACTGCGATGTTAGTAGTACTCACAATTCAACCTACATTAAGGGAACGAATTATCAAACTTCAGCAGAGTGATAGGTTCCTCAATCTAATGCAAAATAAAGTTCGAGATCAGAAAATTAAGGACTTTTTGATAACCTCAGATGGAGCTTTGGAATTTAGGGGAAGAATCTGCATACCCAAAGATATTGAGTTGAGAGATGAAATAAATGAGAGAAGCTCATATGACTCCTTATACTTCACATCCTGGAGAGATGAAAAGATACATAGATCTCAGGAGTAACTTTTGGTGGAGGGACATGAAACGAACAATTGTACAGTTCGTTAGAAGATGTCTAACTTGCCAAAGAGTTAAATCAGATCATCAAAGACCATCTGGATTGCTAAACCCTTTAGAGATTCCAGAATAGAAATAGGAGCACGTGACTATGGATTTTATTACAGGACTACCAAGGAGCCCTAAACAACACGAAGCTATATAGGTCATTGTTGATCGATTAACAAAGGTTGCATACTTCATACCGATCAAAATGACGTACTCGATGGACCAATTAGCAAGGTTGTATATCGATGGTGTAGTTCAACAACATGGAGTCCCGGTTTCAATTGTGTCTGATAGAGATCCACGATTTACTTCTATATTTTGGAAGAACTTACAATAAGCAATGGGAACCAAACTGAACTTTAGCACTGCCTTCCACCCTCAGACAGATGGGCAATCAGAAAGAACCAACCGAATTATTAAAGATCTACTTAGGACATGTGTTTTGGACTTTGGGGGAAGCTGGGAAGATCATTTATCCTTAGTAGAATTTTCTTATAACAACAACTACCAGTCAACTATTGGAATAGCCCCATATGAAGCACTATATGGGCGAAGATGTAGAACTCCCATTCATTGAAATGAAGTTGGAATAAGAAAGATCTTATGCCCAAAATTAATAGGAAGGTCCACAGAAGCAATCACCAAGATTCGAGAGAGAATCAAAATAGCCCAAGATCGACAGAAATCTTATGTGGATTTGCGAAGGAAGAATCTGCAATTTGAAATTGGTGAAAAAGTGTTTCTGAAAGTTTCTCCAATGAAGGGAATAATCCGATTTGGAAGAAAAGAGAAGTTGAAATCAAGATTCATAGGGCCGTTTGAAATCTTGGAACGTATTGGAAATGTCGCATACCGACTTACCCTCAGTCCAGAATTTTCTGCAGTTCATTGCGCCTTTCACGTATCAATGCTACGAAAATATGTGGCAGATCCAAGTCATCACATTGGACTTGAACCATTTGAAATTAAGAAGGATCTAACCTATGAGGAACGACCTATGTCCATTATTGAAAAAAAGATCAAGACCTTAAGGAATAGAGATATACCATTAGTTTTGGTACAATTGAGTAGGCATAGGCAAGAGGAAGATACATGGGAACGTGAAGAGGAGATTCAGAATAAGCGCCCTGAGTTATTCTTGTAGTCAATCCAAATTTTGGGACGAAAATTTTAAAACGGTTGGGGGAGTTGTAACTAGGGTTGTAAAAGAAGCGAATCTTTTTGATTCGATTCGGTATTCGAATTCGAATATAGTGATTCGAATTCGAAAAATATGAATAAGAATCCGAATAAGAATTTTTTTTATATTCGTATATTATCCGAATACGAATAAGAATAGGATGGTATTCGATTCGAGTATTCGTGAATATATTCGAATAATTATATATATATATATATATATCAATAATTAGATATTTTACTTTTTTATATTAGTATTTAGTAATGCCTAAATACATATTAGTATTACATAAAACATAACTACATATTATATATATTGTAAAGTAAAATTACCTAAGTATGTAAAAAATAATACTAATTCCTAAGTATGTAAAACTTGAAATCCCCAAATTCAATACAAATGAATTATGTATTTATGTTTATGTATTTCGAATCTTGAATGTTAATTTGGTTAATGAATTATTGAACTTGAGTTGATGAATTTTATTGTTTATTTAAGTACTATGTAGGCATATTAATGTGGAAAAAAATATATATTTGATTTTATTTTTGAAAGTTTAAGTTTAAAATTTTCGAATACGAATATTCAAATATTCTCGAATATATTCGAATATGTTAAACGAATCGAATAAAAATTTCATTTGTTATTCGAATAATAAACGAATACGAATACGAATATTCGAATAGTTAAACGAATACGAATCGAATATCATGGTATTCGATTCGATTCGATTCGTTTACAACCCTAGTTGTAACACCCTGTTTTCAAGAAAACCTGCATTACATATTTCATAAAATTTCTTTTACCTTTTAATTGAAAATGATTTGAAGTGAGCTCTTATGTTATTTAAAGTTATGATTTGTGTTTTACATTATGCTTCATGATTTTAAAGATTTTATGACTTAATATATCTTTCGAGATTTTAAACGTTTTTTTGTAGGATTGCTCACGGAGAAAACCGAGCTTGATCTTAACTCACTCGACAAACATGGATAGATGAAAGTAAACAGATAAGATATAGATAAGTTTAAATGAGGAAAAATGATACTAGGTTTTTATGCAAATTTAATTATGATCTTTATATGTTATCATATGTGATAAAATATTGCACTGGAAATATATTTGTGCATCAAAATAGGTATTAGAATGTATTCTTACTACACATTGTAATATTAAGTTAGTTCTGTTTTGTGATCATGAAAATACACATATACAAACATATATAAATAATATGGCTTTGTCTACCTGAAGATACATATATGTATAAATATTTATATAAAAGAAGGTAAACTAGAAGACTATCATATTAATAAAGAATAAATTAAATAACTAAAGTGATAAATATAACACATGACTCATAATTAGAAGAAAAGGTAAGAAGACGTGTGTCAAGTTTGCATCTATGACTCATAGCACTAATACTTAAATGACAGCTCTCCTAATGGATTTATGTGATTTTCTTAAATATTAGCCTATATGTTAAGCATTATTTGTTTCATTTCATGTTTTATAAGATTTGAACGAGTCAGTTCGATGTATACATAAACTCTATATGATTAAAATATTTATGTTGTTGTCTACGAGAACTATTATAAATCATTAAAATTTGCTATTCATTAATCATACAAGTTAGACTGTTAACATAAAGAATGAATGATGATTATTTTCGTATTCTACATTCATATTCTGAACTTTTCTGGGCATTATAGAAAGTTATTTAGAATGAACCCTTCTGACATCTTCAATAATATGATATGATTAACATGTCTGTGAAATTTCAAATGATTTGGAGTTAACCTTGATTTAATATGATTTTTCAAATAAGACCCTATTTTCCAAAATATTAATTATGTTTTTAGGTAGTAATCAGACCATTCTTTTGCACTGTATTCTTCAAAATTTTGTGTGATCTTATCATATCTCTGACAACCTGTTCTTAGGTACCTGCATAAATTTTCTTGTACGATTTATACCAAATTTTACAATATATACTGTTTTGTGTACAAACAATGCTCTGTTTTCTTTCAATTTCTGAAATTCATAACTTTTTATCTACATCATATTCATAGACCATGTTTTACTATGTTATAGTATTAGCTCTTTGGAACATAATAAAGTTTATCTTGTGAATTTTGGAGTAGAATATAATTTATAAGAATTGGTTTCATGTAACCCTGTTTTCAGCTTATGTAATACCCTATTTGCTGCCAACTTGTAAAGTGCATATCTAATTGTGTGAATCATATTTATGTTTGAAATTTTTATAAATTATAAATCAACATGTTTTCTACCTTCTGTAAAACGATGAGAAATTTTCATAAATCCTATAAGGTACGATAAATTCTTAATTGAAGGCTGATTTCTAGCTGAAATTTGAAGTCTATAAATTTTCAGTATGTTATGCTAAAAAACGATATGTGATCATATGAATAATGTTGTGATTTTAGGAATTATATATGAATTATTAAAATTATTAAATCTTCATACGTCATTTTAGGTTTGTAATTGCTAGTTCAAACTAGTAGTGTACTCGTCCGTTGCACGGTATGTTATATATATAATTATTAAAAAAATATAATAACATATAAAATGTAATGATTATTATTTTAACAAAAATATATTGATACTTTTTTTAATTTGTATTAGTATAAAGCTAGGTATTTTAACTTTAATTTATGTCATTATAAATAATTATATTTGAAAATATTAGAAATTTGAAATATATAAAGTAATATATTAATCTATGGATTAAACAAACAAATAAAAAAAAATTGTGTCAGAACATTACATGAATAGTGAAATTTTAAAAAATAAATTTAATATCTAAAAATAAGTTATATGTATTAGAAACGTTATGATTTAAGTATTGAGATAAATAAATTTATATTTTATTGACATTTATAACTATAATAAATACACACGTATTTTAATAATTTTTTTTGGTTCAACGTCACATATAACTCATTTATTCTAAATCAAATAAAAAATTATATCAGCTTATCAAATACATGAAAATCTCTCTTACTATCTATTTAAATGAAACAATTCAAAATTGGACTTAATCTACACATTTTGAATAAAAAAATTATGAATAATAATTTTAAGATTGATAAGTCAATATATCAGAGACTAAGAATGATGAAATTTTAATTTATGAAAAACCAGAAAAATTACCTCTGTCCAATCCCTTATGTCACCTCAATTAATCAGAATATAAATATAAATAAAAGCTGACAACAAATACGTATAAAATAAGAAAGATAAAATAAAATATTTGTATATTTCGAATGAATAAGTTGGTTAACTTGCAATAATAGTTATAATCTAATTTTTTCTATTTGATATGTTTTATATGTGTAATTTATTAGGTACACCTATAATATTTTTTTTATTTATACATTTTAATATCAATTTACAATAAATTAATATTATATATCATAAAAACGTTTAAAAGTGAAAAATCATTGAAGCCCACACACATACATTTCCATGTTTTAATTTGATAAATTTTATATGAATATTAAATTTAAGATCATTAAATAATGATTGATTTTATATATTATATATTTAAAATTGATTTAAAAAAGGTAAATTACAAAAAACAACCCCAGCTATCGACTTTTTAAAATTTGCAACCTAATCTGTTTTTTTTTTTTTTAGATTGCCACCCAATCTTTATGTGGTTTTGCCGATTGCAAAATTTTAGGTCATTTTTCCGGCAAATGAATTAATTGTTTTCACTTTGCAACCCAAACTTTTTCTCTTAATCCAATTGCAACCCAAACTTTAATTTTTTTGTTCAATCGCAAATCATGATTTTTTTTCGCTTCACACTGATACCTTTATGTTATATATATGAGTGTGACATTTATATTATACAAGTGTGATCGATATTCATAAAATAAATATCAAGGAAATATTTGTCAAAATTGGTGAAATATATGTAACATTGGTAAAAAATCGATGAAATACTAATAAATATCGAGAAAATATCGGAATATATTGGTAATATATGAAAATAACAATAAATATATGTACCCATATAATTTCCATCGATATCGATATTTTCACGATATTTTCGTGAATTTAAGTTACCTATATTTCCACCGGAATCGAAATTTTCATTCTTAGTTGCAATCTGATAAAAACATAAAGTTCAGGTTGCAATTAGATAAAAAAACAACAACAACAACAACAACAAAGTTTAGGTTGCAAAGTGAACAAAATAATCTCCATTTCGCCGGAAAATTTGTAATCGACAAAACCACAGAAACACTGGGTGGTAATCTGAAAAAAAAAAGATTAGGTTGCAATTTGAAAAAAGTCGATAGGTGGAGTTGATTTTTGTAATTTACCATTTAAAATAAGTACTTAAAAATAGGATGAGATATAATAAATATATAATCCCCTATTTCATCTTATTTATCTAGTTATTTAATTTATATATTTGAAATTTCTATACAATAAATAATAAATTGAGTATCATAACTGATTTCTTAAATTAAATATTTATTTATTTGTATTGAATTTCTTAAAATACAATAAATAGGTTTATTTATTTTTATTTGTATTGAGTTTCTTAAAATACAATAAATAGGTTTGTTTGTATTTATTTATTTGTATTGAGTTTCTTACAATAAATACAATATAAAAGCAATTAATAGGTTTCTTAAAATAGTAATTATTTAATAGGTAGATCATATATATAGATATAGATACAATATGAAAGTAATTAATAGGTTTCTTAAAATAGTAATTATTTAATAGGTAGATAATTTATTACAGTTATTTTTTGACAGGATATCCTGTTTATATATATATATATATATATATATATAGATGCTTAACAATTAAGTTATAAATATGACAATGTATTTAATGTTCTAATATAACTTAGATGAATTATGTATGAAATGATCATCTTTAAAACTCCATGTATGAATGAAGTATGTATTAAATAAAGTATGGTTATTATAAATGCTTGAATAATGTGTATAGAATCATAATATTTACATTTAGGACGAAGTTTTACCTTAAGTTATTAATGATATGTTTTAGGTTAAATAACCTAATATAAGATACAAAATATCATGTTATATGACCTAGGAAACTAATCAGTTAAGTGTGTCGAGTGCAGTCGAGACGACCGGTGAATCCAGAAGCAATCCTCGAATCGTCAACTTAAAGTGGGTAACTTCTACACTCTACTATGCGTTAATAATTAAATTAGTAAGTTATGTATGAAAATCTACGGCTGAAGCTCCGTAGCTATAACCGGTAGTTGCTTCACTATCGGGCGACGACCATAAGGGAGAGAGTGCCTGGTCTATGAAAGCAAGGTTTAGTGGGCGAGCGACTCCCACATTCCTTTATGTTATGTATGGTCCAGGGTGAGCGTGCTCGAAGGATATGTAGTATGTGCTTAGTAGTTTAATTGCTTCAATAAATATTAGAGAGTACAGTTATCCCACCGGGATCCCTCTCCGAAGGTGTCTAATGATTCTACTTTTAATATTTTCAGGTCCGACATACGATGATGTGGACGTGTAGCAAGCTGGACTGACGTTCCATCACCCCTTTAATGTTAAAGTAACCAAAACAATACTTACTTTTGAGAACAATGCTATATTTTTTATATGTAAATTATGATAGATGATGGGTCTAGACTTATATTTTGGTATAATATGTTGTTCTATTATGTTATCTCATGTAGGAGTATGTTTGAACATTTAGCCTAGAAATGTGGGTGAGACACGAGTTTTAGAAGTAATTATGTTAGGTTCAAAGAAAAAATATATCTCGTGTTTAGTTTTAGTCTTCCGCTGTACATTATCTTATGAATTCTTAAATTAGTAAATAAGTAAAGGGTGACGGCCTGTTACCAACTAATGGGGATCGGGGTGCCACAGCGTGGTATCAATAACATATAAAGATCATAATTAAATTTGCATAAAAACCTAGTATCATTTTTCCTCATTTAAACTTATCTATATCTTATCTGTTTACTTTCATCCATGTTTGTCGAGTGAGTTGAGATCAAGCTCAGTTTCCACCGTGAGAAATCCTACAAAAAAAACGTTTAAAATCTCGAAATATATATTAAGGCATAAAATCTTTAAAATCATGAAGCATAATGTAATACATAAATCATAACTTTAAATAACATAAGAGCTCACTTCAAATCATTTTCAATTAAAAGGTAAAAGAAATTTTGTGAAATATGCAATGCAGATTTTCTTGAAAACAGGGTGTTCTCCCCCGACAATAATGTTGAGGGTGACTATGCTGAGGTAAGGTAAGATGAGGTAACTGTTAATGATCCTATCTTTCTGGATATTAACATGATAGATGTTGCGTAGGTTGCTGCTGAGATTGAGAAGTTATAAGATGATTGTGGAAGTGCTAACCCTGAGCGGGTCTTAGTGTCATTCAAACCGTTTGTTTGTTTTGCCCCACAGGTACCTATTCTTGAGAATCCTACAGATAAGGAGGAGGAGCGGGCTGTGCTCTCGAAGCAAGCTACTGAGAAGGAAGTTGTGGAGGAGTAGGCTGAGCTCTTGAAGCAAGCTGCTGAAAAAGAAGTTGAAAGGGAGCAGACTGTGCTCAAGGAGTAAGCTGCAAGTAAGGAATTTGAGGAGCACACCGTGCTTGAATAACAAGCTGTTATAACTGATGAAGGGCAGACTGTGCCTGAAGGGCAAGTTGTCAAGGAAACTGAAGTAACTTCTTCGAACACTGAACAAATTCCATCTCACTAGCCCTATGATCATACTGAAGCCGATGCTGATGCTGGACAGATTAATGAACTGATTACTGTTGAGGACCCTCCTGCAGCCACCTCGGTTGTAGAAGGAGATGTCGATAGCTCTGGATCAGACAGTGTAGGATCCAGTAGCTCAAGTGACAGTGACTCCTCTACCACCAGTACAAGTTCTGATGACGAAGAAGGAGATGATCTGGATGCAGGAGGAGTTGTTCTTCCTGCAACCACTTCAGTTACCCCCGAGAATATAAAAGCCCCTACTGTAACCCTAAAGAAAATGAAGCCAGAAGCTGAAGCAACCATGGAACTATCCAAGACAATCAAGCGCCTTCGGAAAACAGTCTACAAATCTACAGATAAGATGATAGATGAGTACAGGATGGACAACCTGAATGTACAAAAATTTATGCAGACTCTCACCATTGCCCTCTCTTACTTTCAGAAAGCACTGAATGTCTATTTTCCAGGTGGTCACTTCCTAGGCCCCAACAAGCTACTTGTTAAGATCCCAACTATTGAGGATAGGCAGGAGGTGGTAAAATAGACTGTAATCAAGAAAGTACTAGATAAGCTAAATAACCACGAGAAGACCCTCATCACACTGCAAACTGAAGTGACTTTTCTGAACTCACTGCTGGACAAGGTAGATAATCGGCAGGTGCAGCAATGTGTGACCCTTAAAAACATTGAGGAGATACTGCAGAGTGCCCTTGGCTTGACAGATGTGCCCTTGGCTGCAGAGTGCCCAAAAAGGGGGAGGATGTGCAGGAGCAAAGCAGAAAAAAGGCACAGGAAACCCCTTGCCGGGAAGCTGATGTAAGGAGAAAGGAGGATATAGAAGATGATGGAAATGGTGGAAGTAGCAGAGAATGTGAGGCTCAAGGCCACTCCAGCAGCAAGGGTAAGCTTACCTCTGATCAAAGCAAGATTGTGCCCCATCCGTCGTTTTAGATGAGGCCCATCTAAAGAAGAAAGAAGAGGGGAGAAGGAAAGAAAGAAAGGGAGTACAACAAAGCAGTGGATGCTTCGATACAACAATCACATAAGAGGGTAGCTCACTTGAGGACATATCCGGAGGAGGTCCAGCCCAAGTTCGAGCACGGAGGAAACCCCCATCTGATGCTGTTTTTAGATGCAAATCCTAACCCTGGCCATCCTACCTACTTCAACACTAGTTGTCGCGAGTCACTCTACCTACTCACCGAAATCCAACCTTGAGGGAGATTAATGATTTCAAGACCTCAGAATACTTCAGTTATTACATGTATTTATACAGGGAATCCTCTCTGTTTGAGAAGTATTCAACCAATTTGAAGGCATTGGAACGGTTTGAGGAGATGGCTTCGAAGGGTGGACTGTCAATCCAGATCAAGCTCAAACAAAGGCTGCAGATAAGGGAGTTCATTCCCTTTCCTGAGGATTTCGGGTTGCGCTATGATCAAACTGAAGAAATTTAAGGAGCTACCAGTAGTCTATTGAGAACTGGTGGAAGGGGACCCACTATGAAATTTGCTGGAAGATAGACCACGTGGAGGAGATAAACATTTCTACTGCTTTCTGTTTTTTATTTTTTTAATTGTTGATGCTGAAAACATTCCCACCTCGTGAATATTTCTTTTTATCTTGTTTTTATGTTTTTGATGGTTGATGATAGTATTCTGCGGTTTGCAAAAAAACAATATGTTGATGTTTTATGATCTGATTAGTTACTGATTGAAGCTCACTGCTTGTGATCTTGGTTTGCATGCTTTATTTACTACTTACCCTTATCTACTTTATCTTGTGTTATTTTGCATACTCTTTCTGTTTTTCACTGAGTAGCTAAGTTCCTTTTTCTGCTTTGTTTAAAAAGTATAAGATTTGTCATCATCAAAAAGGGGGAGATTGTTAGGAATTATACTAGTTTTGATAAGACAAACATTTTAGTAGATGTAAGCTTCTATAAGGAAGTAACCTTGTACTTAAGCTTGTAATGTAATATTTTCTAAGTATAAAAGGACGCTACATTAAGCAGGAGGAACACTACAGCAAGAAGCAAGTTTACTACGGCAAGCTGTAAGGTCGCTCCAACAGGAAGCAAGGACTTCGAAAAAGTAGGAGCAACTACGAAAAGTAAGCTAGCCGCCCGACAATGTCACTTCAAGCAAAAAAAAATTACAATAGCCAAGGTTAAGGAGAAGTCACCCGATTTGGAACATACTTCGTTACCAGTAGAGACATTCTCTCTAGGACTAATCAGTTTTCGACAAGCTACCTAATGTAAGGTAGACCTGCTACGCGGTGCATTAAATGCGTGTACTATGAAGATCAAATTTGTACCGGGAAGATCAACTTATTAAATGCTGGAACTACCACATTTCAACGGGTAGATTTCCAAGCACTATAAAAGGAGATTGAGTATGGACTGAGCTAAGTACTGAAGAACTAAAAATCTGAGACTTAAACATCTAAACACATATCCAAAAAGCTCTCAACTTCAGTCACTCAATCTAAGTGGAACAAGCTCAGAAGCAAGCTTTAAAGCTCACATTGCAGAGAAGCTAGTTACAGATTCATTGAAAAAAGACATTATATCTTTTATCTTAGATTGTTTAGGAGTACCTAGTGGAGGGTTGAGAACCTGCTAGTGTTTTCACTCTTGAAGAAAGAGTAAGAGTCATGTGTGGGCTAGTTCGATCCTGTGTAGGTCTTGGTCCAGATAGAGCAGCAACCTGTGTGAAGGTTGTCTATCTATTTGTTAAACTGTTTGTAATAGCTACGTTGTGTAAACCAAACATTTTTAACAAAGTTTCTCCTTGTGAAGGAGTTAAGTGGACATAGAGGGATTACTCCACCCTCGTACCATTCTATATTGGTTGTCTTGTTTATCTGCTTACCCTTTGCATATCTATATATTGTTGAATCTCTTATATCAACCATACTGCATTCAAACTGCTTTTGAAGACATTGTTTTAATGTTTTTCCGCTACATCTAACTATACATTGTCTCACCCCTGAACTTAACTTCTTTTTGGAGTAAAAGTCTTTTGTAAGAAAAAGACTTGATGGATTTTAATGAGACAAACCCATATGTGACCTTACTATACTTAATTGCTTATATTTTCCCATTTTGTACTTCATTTTTAATAAGTAGCAAAAGTCTGCCTTGAAGTATTTCACTGAAACCTAGAGCTGCAAGTTGTACGCAACATGAAAAGCAAGAAGTCTGCATACACCAAACTACACTTGGAAGAGCTTAAGGAGAATCATTTTGCTACATGTTGCATGCTGGAAAGTGCAATCTAATGGATGCAGCGAGTCTGAATGCAACAACCACCAATAAGTTGCATCAACTGAAGTGAGACATGTCAAGAGGAATCAACATCGAAGAACTAAAAATCCGTTGCATGTTTTCTGCTGATACGAGAAAACATCAACTTCAGTTGAAGCTTTAGTGGTCGACAGGCCGAAGCATAAAAGACAAATTCAAGGACAACAAGCAAATGAAGAGCTGTCACCTGGCCTGAGCAACTGCCTATAAACTGCAATAAAAGTACAACCGCAATTAATGGTGTTGGAGCTTAAAGAGGAGGTTGTCTCCACCTTTTTCAGGAGCGTATTAATTGGGCGTACCTTGAAGATCAAGAGGATCAAGGAGAAGAAATGTTGGCCATCCAGATAGAATCAAATGAGAATATGCTTGAGCGTGAATGGATCAACGATCAGGATGCAGCAGCAGAAGAGAGGAGCTGGAATGAAGACGCGTGGAATGTGCACCCTTCAACTGGTGCATTCTAGCAACTATAAAATAAAGGAGTGAGACAGAAGGAAAATGAGGACTGAAAGTTTGAATCACACATTGAACTTCAAGCATTCAGCGATCAACAAGCTTAATAGAAATATCAAACACTTTCAGTCCCTCACTCAACCAAAAACAGAGCATTCCATCACTAAGGAGTGTTTTGGCTTCACCACAGTTGAAGAACTTGTTTTAAACCTTTAATATATTGTGTGTGTATGTTGTTTTAATCAGTGTCCACAGTTGAAAGGAGAAGAATCCTTGTTGTGTGTTTTGGTCTTGTTTAAAACAACATCCTATTTGGATTTTGTCTAGTTGCTGAAACCTAAAAAAAGAGTAAGAATTTTAGTAGGCAGGTTTGTGTCCATAGAGTTGTGTTTAGTAGGAAGAGTCCTTTAAATGTAAAAGCTCTAGTGGATATCCTCCTTGTGAAGGAGAAGAAAGGATATAGAAGACTTACACCACCTTCGAACCTCTATAAAGTCTTGTGTTATCTTTTACTGCTTTCAGAATTCATATCTTATATCTTCTACATGCATATCTATGGCTTTATCTCTATGTGTTTAACTGTTAATCTGGCATATTAACTTTGTGGTTAAAAGTGTTAGAAATTATCTACTGAACTCTCTATTCTTGAACAAATCCGCTATGCACAAAACTCTGAGTGTGAAGCTGCAGCAATAAGTTTGTTGTAAGCAGATTACTAAACTGATAAGTTGCTGCAAGCAGGGATAACTTATAGCAGCTTACAACCAATAGAGAAAAAGTGAAAAAAAGATAGAGAGGTTCATTTACTGAACCTCTGTATCCACTTAGGACCAACAAGTGGTATCAAAGCTGGTTGAGTTAAAAACCAACTCGTCTGGTTGCCTACCCAAATCCATATCTCTGCTCTGTGTCTAAGTGTTATTTACTGCTTTTATTCATTATGGATTCTCTGCATGCTAAGTTATCAATGTTTACCATTGAGGACTATTATGATTAAACAATTGAGGACTATAATGATTGGAAGATAAGGATGCAGACACACCTATCAACTATGCACGATGAGATGTGTTATGTGATCACTGAAGGGCCTCCCACTATTAAAAAGCCAAACCCGGTGTTTGCTAGAGAAAGAAGAGAGAAGACCATGGAAAAGGACAAGGATGACGATGAAGGTGAAGTTGCTGAAATCGAACCACCCAGGATGCAGCCATATATTGAAAAGTCCAAACAAGAACTGCTAAAGATAGGAAGAGGTCCAACTTGGACAATATAGCAAAGAACGCACTGTTTCTCACATTGGACAAAGGAACATTCAGCAAGGTGAAGACATTCAAAACTCCTAAGAAAATGTGGGATAAGCTGGATCAAATATGTGAAGGAACAAAGCTCATAAAAGAGAATAAGATCTCTACAGCCACTCAGATGTTCGAGCTGTTTGAGATGAAAGCAAATGAAACCTCAAAGCAACTTGATCTGAGGTTTACTGGAATCGTGAACGAGCTCTATTCCATGGGAAATAGCTACTCACAGAAAGAGAAGAACATGAAAGTTCTCGGAGCGCTACCAGTAGAGTGGGATAGCAAAACTACTGTTATGCGTGTCTCTATGGATTTACAATCTATGAGTATCTTCGATCTTTTCTCAGATCTCAAGGCGTTTAAATTTGATATCAATAGGAGGAAAAGGAACAGGAGGAAGGCAGCAGTAAAGTTAATGCTCTTGCTGCTAGAAGCCCAAAGGAAAACTCTACTACAACCAAGCCAATAGTTACAGCAGAATTTGTTGCAGTAGCAGAGGATGACATGGCGCTGCTTTTAAAGAAATTCTCAAAATGCATGAGAAAAGACAACAAGTTAGGGGGAATCTTTCCTCGAAGGATGAACTTGTAGCATGAGCCACAACAGCAAGGACAACAATCCTAGGATATAGTAGAGTCAAGAGACTTGTGCTACAATTATAGAAAGCCTAGACACTGTGCATGAAACTGTCCTCACCCTGTTATGCACATATATCCGTCTGAAATTAGAGTAAAGAGGAAAGAAAGAACAAAAATCGAAAGATAAAAGCTAAGAGCGTTGCTGGTAGAAGCTGAGAAAGCTAAAGGAGCGAGCACATCAACTAAGGTTCAAGCAGAATCCTCATTTGAATCAGTCTCTAATGAATCCACCTCGAAGGACAAAGTAATGATCTGTCTAATGGCACAAACAAAGGAGGATGCAGAAGAAAAGATAATCTTTAAACTTGTCTCTTCTAAGTCTAATGATATTAGGATGGATGGTTTTGAGAAAATCTGTTGGAAATATTTGAAGTAAGTTTTGATGAGACAAAACCTTAAGTAACTCCAACAAGCATAATCAATCTTAGGATAGGTTACTGCAGAACAGAGAAAGTGTTAAAGGAAGGATACTGAAGAGAATGATGAAGAATAATCGGGTAAACTAACAAGGATAGTTATGACTACAGGAAGCTACTGAAAGAGACCTCGCCAAAACAGAATGCAGCGAGACAGGAAACTACCTGGGAGACCATGCCGAAAGCATACTGCAAGGGCAGTATGCTACAGAAGCCTCAAGCCACCCGAAGGAACAAGCCAGAGAAGGAAGCTCCAGAGTGAAGCAAGAGGAGGAAGCTACAAAGCAGGCATGGGGAGAAAAATCAAAGTTACCGGTTGACACAAAAAGTTACTGGTAGAGAGAAAAGAAAAGAGGAGCCAACCAGAAGAAGACATGTGGAAAGCGAAAAACTGGAATGTGTCAGTAGTACAGTACATTTATATATTAGGGAGCCTACCTACCTTCAACAGGCAGAATTCCTAATCTATAAATAAGAAGAAGACTGATGGAGAGTGTGTGTAAGAGAGAAGAGAGAACGAGCACAACAAAATATTCAAGCTCGTAGAGAGAAACGCTAAGAGAAGAGAGAATAGCTCATCAGAGAAGAAAGCGCAGAAAGAGGGGGAAGTTAAAATAAAAGAAAATAGAGTGTTCAGAAGAACAGAATAAAATAAGAAAATCTCGAACACTCCACACCCCAAAAAACGCACGCTCAGTCAGTCAATCCAACAGCAAGCTTCAGCAGATCAATCTGCAAACGAAGGCTAAGCTTCCTGCACCTAGTTGTAGAAGAAGAAGACAAACTCCTTCTAAAGGGCTGTCTTGGAGTACTCAGTGCGAGGAGTAGAGTCCTGCTGAGTTTTCAACTTTCTAGGAGAGAAAGTAAGGACCCTGGGTGGATAGATTAGGATCCTGTGTGGGTCAGTGGGGAAGTAGGAAAGCATCTGTGTGAAGGCTTGCTACTTGCTTGTTAAGCGTGAGTTGTAATATATAGGTCTATATAAATCAACTAGCTTAACAAGGGTTCCCTCTTGAGAAGAGGCAGAGAGCACGTAGAAGGATTACTCCACCTTCGAACCTCTATATATCCATGCGTCTCTATGTGTTTATCGCTTTATCTACATATTTCAATGATAAGCTGCACATCTTCTACTTGGCTCAGTAATGAGACTTCCGTAAACCACTCTGATCAGTAACCTCCCAAAAGGTTACTGATCCTAGAATTGAGTTAAGGAGAAGAAAAGTTTGAAAATATAGTAGGCTTATTCACCCCCCCCCTCTAAGCATACTACCAGCCTTTTTGGGACCAACAAAATCAACTCTGAAAATGAGGCACTGAGAAAGAAGAATTAGATGTTGAAACGAGAAAACAAGAAGCTTGCAGAATGGATGTATGAGAAGGAAATAGTGGAAGAAATGAGTGAAAGCCAAAGCAAGGAGTGTGTCAAACTGAAAAGCAAAGTGAGTGAGCTTGAAGTTGAAGTGATCAAGCTCAAATCCACTATAAACTTGTTCAGCCGAACTTTTGAAAAATCAAAAGATTTCATAAATCAATAAAAGACTCTAGAAGCTAGACCTGGGATAGGATACAACGAGACTGATAAGCCCCACAAAGAAAAATCAGGTGGAGATCCGAAATTCATCGAAGGAGAAGTTATTTTTGTCAAAGAAAAGATAGAAGATCTGGCGGGTGAAGATGATGAGCCCAAGAGAGCGATTGTGACCTCAGATGAAAGGGTTGCTAAAAGCTGTAGCATACAACAAAATGAAGCTGCTACTGATAAAAATAAGTTTCAGTAAACAACGAGGTTACAGCACAGCAAAAAGGAACATGGAAGTGAAGTGCGTCAAAGAGATTGAGAATTCATAGACACATCCCTATTCCCTAAAGAAAGAAGCAAGACTAAGATTGACGCTGCAAAGAAAGATCCTAAATCTAACTCTTAGGACTCATACGTGTATGGGTACCTAAACCTGAATGATCAACTTGCAGGTACAGTTACTAGGTAGTAGCGGAGATCCATGCTACATTGATAATGGCTGCTCAAGACACGTGACTGGCGACAAATCTTCTCTGAGCAACTTCAAGGAATACAAATGACCAAGAGTGGTGTTTGGGGATAATTCAAAATGAAATACCTTGGGTACAGGAAGATTAATTAGAGGAGATGAATAAATCAATGATGTGTCATATGTGAAATGATTACAATACAACTTCTTGAGCATTAGTCAATTATGTGACAAAGGGCATATGGTGGAATTTTTCCAAGACCAGTGCCGAATCAAAGAAGTTAAGCTGACAAGAACAAGGAAAGGGAATGTATATCTTGTGGATTGGAACTCTTCAACAATGCCAACATACTTTATTGCGAAAGGCTTACCGGAAGAATACTAGTTATGGCACAAGAGGATGAGTCATCTGAACTTCAAGACTATCAACAAGCTGGCTAGGAAAGGACTTGTGAGAGGATTACCTGACATTGCATACAAAAATGAGAGCATATGTGAAGCATGTCAAAAGGGAAAACAGATCAAAGTATCCTTCAAGGAGAAGTTGCAGCGATCATCGTTCAAAATTTTGGATCTGCTGCACATGGATCTCTTTAGACACATTGATCCTACAAGTCTGAGCAATTAGAAATACTCCCTTGTAATCATTGATGATTACTCAAGGTTTTCGTGGACTATATTCTAGCAAAGAAGTCAGAAACGCAATCAAAGCTTCCAGAGTTCCTGAAAAGAATTTAGAATGAGAAGAACTCAAATATTGTGAAGATCAGGACTGACAGAGGTACAGAATTTACTAATAAGTTCATTGAGAAGTACTATTTTGAGAAGGGAATTTAGCATATTCTGCTGCAAGAACCCCTCAACAGAATGATGTAGCTGAATTAAAGAATAGAACTCTCAAAGACGCTACAAGAACGATACTTGCAGAAGTTTTGGGTTGAAGCTATCAACACTGCATGCTACACACAGAATCGATGTTTAATCAAAAGGGAGTAAGATAAAACACCCTATGAAATCTGGTATGGATACTCTCCAAATGTATCATACTTTCACATCTTTGGATGCAGATGTTATGTGTTAAACAATGGAAAAGAACACCTTAAACATTCAATGCAAAGGCAGATGAAGCTGTATTTCTGGGATATTCTTATATGAGCAAAGCCTTTAGAGTTTTTAACAAAAGAACTCTCATGGTTGAAGAATCTGTACATGTGGTCTTTGATGAACCACATTGTAATGCTGTTGAGATAGAAAATCTAAAGAACGAATCTGAAGGAGTCAATCCTAAAACCCATGTTTCTTACATAGAGAGCTCTCATCTTTCTACACTCTCTGAAAGATTTGACAAAGAAAGGAACTTGGATGCATCAACTTCAAATAGTGCAAGACAGGTTTCAGCAAAGCAAGATGCAGCAATACATCATACAGAGCAACACCTTACAGCTGAGTAGGATATAAAATATCTTGTGGAAGAGGATTCTACGGCACTGCAACCTGAAGATGCTGAAGGAGGACAAGAATACACAGATTTAGATAGAACATGGCTAAGGAATCACCTAAAAGACCTCATCATTGGTGATCCAAGAGTTGGTGTAAGAACAAGGAGAACAATCCCTCATGAAGTACTATTTGCATGCTTCATTTCACAAATCGAGCTAAAAAATGATAGAGGAAGCTCTTGAAGACAGAAACTGGATTCAAGCAATGCAAGAAGAACTAAACGGATTCGAAAGAAATCAACAGACCATCACATCAAGGAGTCATCGAAACAAAGTGGGTATTAAAAAACAAGCTGCTTGAATCCAGGTTAGTTGTGAGAAACAAAACTAGGCTGGTTGCTAAGGGGTATTGTCAAGAAGAAGACATTGATTTTGATGAGACATTTGCCCCCGTTGCACACCTTGAAGCTATAAGAATCTTCCTCACATATGTTGCGCACATGAACTTCAATGTCTATCAAATGGATGTGGAAAGTGCATTTTTAAATGGACTTCTCGTGGAAGAAGTGTATGTTGAACAACCCCCAAGATTCGAAGATAATGCTGCAAGAAAAGTCTACAGGTTGCAGAAGGCACTGTATGGACTTAAACAAGCACTTAGAGCTTGGTATGATACCCGGTCCCTTTACCTTCTTGAATATGGCTTCAAAACGAGGACAATGGACAAAACGCTCTTCAGAATCCAGGATGATGATAGCATCTTGCTAGTCAAAATATATGTTTACGATATCATCTTTGGATCAACAAACAAACAACTCTGTCAGCAGTTTTCTAGCCTCATGCAGAAGAAATTTGAGATGAGCATGATGGGAGAGTTAAGCTTCTTCTTGGGACCGCAAGTAAAATAGATTGATGCAGGAATTTTCATCAATCAAGTTAAGTACACAAAATAGCTCATTAAGAAGTTTGGAATAGAAGGTGGAGCCCTTGTAGGCATACCTATGAGCATATCTATGAGCTTAGATGAAGATGAAGTTGAAAAAGATATTGATATCACAAAATACAGAAGGATCATTGGATCACTCCTTTATCTTACAGCAAGTAGGCCAGACATTATGTTTGCATTGGGAATTTGCGCAAGATTTCAATCATGTCCTAAGGAATCTCATCCTGCTGCAACTAAAAGGATTATCAAATATCTTAAAGACACTCAAGATGTCGGCCTATAGTATCAAAAAGAAGGAGGATTCAACTTAAAGGGTTATTCAAATTCTGACTTTGCATGTTGAAGAGTGGATAGGAAAAGCACAAGTGGAACTTGCCAGTTCTTGGGCAATAGGCTTGTCTCTTGGTTCTGCAGGAAGCAAACCTCTATTGCTACATCTACTGTAGAAGCTGAGTTATGTTGCTGCAGGAAGCTGTTGTGCTCAAATCCTCTGGATACAGCAATAACTCAGAGACAATGGCATTGAAGAAAAAGAAACTCCAATCATGTGTGATAACACAAGTGTCATAGCAATAACTCACAATCTTGTCTTCCACTCAAGAACCAAGCACATTGACATCAGACACCACTTAATCACAGATCATGTTGAAAAAAAGGATGTTGTTCTTGAAAAGATCCATACAGATCTACAACTGACTGATATCTTCACCAAACCTCTTAATGAAGCAAGATTTTCAACCTTGAGGAATGAGCTCGGAATCATCAAACTGCGATGAAGATTGCAAGAGCGATGTTACAGTAAAGAAAATGTTGTAAGATGAAGAAGGATACAGAGAGCTTGCAGTAACATGTTCTTGAACAGGTTACAACAAGGAGAGGCATTGGAGTAAGGGAGAACACTGCTTACAGCGGCACTAAGATGCAAGGATGCAGCAATATAAGTTATGTACAAGCTAAAGGGGGGGATTATTCTGTATACAGCGAAAAGGTACTGCTCAGGTTACAACATTTATATGCGTGCAACACATGTCTGTGAGATAATACTTGAAGTAGCGCAGTAATCACTCAGTGATCTGAGCAATCCATTTTTGGTGTTTAATGCTGAAACCTCGGAAAAAATCATAATCATGAATAGAGCGGCAAATATGCGCTTTTGCATTAAATGCGGAACCCTTTTGTGTTAGAAACTGTAGGCGCGCGCATAAGCAACTGTTCAACTCACACCAAAATTACAAAACTACCACTCTGCATTTTTCAATAAAATGCTGGATGAGTGACACGTCAGTGGAGTGGATTGATCCTAGCCTTTAATTGATTCAAATTCTGGGAAGTTTTCAACAAAACTAATTTTCATCATTCTTCCTAAGATCAATCTTACTCTTGCACTTGAACTTTCCCTCTTTCTCTCTCCAAATCTTTTCAAAACCCTAAAAATCTCAAGCATCAATCTGCAATGGCGCTTCCAGTGAAGAAAACTATTGTCGTAAAGGAAAGATTGATAAGCCTCACTGGTTTACTGCAGAACCAGGAATATAATCCCGACTGCATAAGGGACATATTCAAGAAGCTGCAAGCCACAAAGATTGCAGGAATGCAGGACCATGGTTGTGGCTATTCTGAGGCATCTATGAAGAACTTCTACTCAACTGCTCGAACAAGTGACTAAGGGAAGAACATGATCTTCTCTGTGCAGGGGAGGACTATAAGGTTTCAATGGAAACCATTGGAAAAGCTTTCAGCATTGGTGCATAAGGTTTAGGCATGAAGGTGTTGTTGGGATGTATACTGTATGTCTAGCTTTTGTATGAACATCTTTATTGAAATGAGAATCAGTTTGGTCAAATGTTTGCATTTATATTTTTCATATAAGTTAATGCAATTGTCCAATTAATTTATATTATAGATAACATGGTGTGTGGTGCCACACAGAAGATCATGTTATCAGTTCCTTATGAATTATAAATAGTGGCTCACAACCAAGATGAATTTTGACTAACCATTAGAACGGTTGTAGTGTAATCTAATATTAGTCTATCGTGACTATAAAGTTACACTAGTAAACTTTGTGTGTATTAAGTGGGACCATTTGAGGTTGTTCGATTTGTACTGACTATATAAGAGAACAAGACCTATGTTATTATGGATGTGCATCCTCTTAGTCCTCATATAATAACGGGCGTGTATTTAGTATTTGTTTCTTTAATTCGCTAATGGGTAAGATTTAGTCATAAATCAATAAGCTTGGTGAGTTGGGAGATAGTGCTGATTATATGGTGTGCTGTTGATTATAGAAGGAATCTGTGTCCTCATAATTTAGGATGACGATGTCCCCTTGAGGAGCGCATAAGGATTATCATGTAAACTCTGCAGGTGGATTTACTCCGACATGATAATAAAGTTAAGTGGTACTACTCTTGGAATTAGATGTTAATTAATAAAGTTGTCAGTAACTTAATTAATTAACGGACATTCGATATCTTAAACACGGGGAGATAAACAGACACATAATAAGAAGAAGCCCATATAATAATATAGGATTAGGGCGGTAGTTCAATAATAACTCTTTAGTGGATCGAATTATTATTGATGTACTTAAGTTGTGTGTTCGGGCCGAATACGGGACGCCTAAGACCATCAGGAGGCCCAACCTTAATTCCTCCTCTAAGTCCCCGTTGTAGCCTGTAAATAAGCCTCTAATCAGTCAGCCTCCTAACGACCTTAATCTTACTCATGCTTTGGAAGTGAGATCGCGAGAAAGAAGAGGTGAGACGGATGAATATTCTTCGAGGATCGTCGCCCACACGACATCCGAGAACAAGCAAGGAATACAGCTGAAGATCGAGAGGTTAAGGCTTCGATTCGATCGATTCAGTTCTTGTTCACATTAATCCATCTCCAGTGAAAGGTACGATTCATTTTTCCTTCCGCTGCGAGTTATCGTGCTTTTCATGGATCCCAATTCCGATCAAAATGGTGTCGGCGGTCTGTTGGTTCCAAAAGGCGTTGTTGCAGTTTGTGGAAAACAAATCCCAGGAAATGTGGGAGCTCTTCACCGGTGAAGTCAGAAGGAGCACTCTGATGAAGGCCTTGAAACCGGAGTACTCGTTGTTGCATGGCATCTGCGCCTATGTCATTGAGGGCAGATGGGGGTGCTATGACAAGTGCACCGATATCCGGTTTAAGATGATGTCGGTGATCATGGCCGAAGAACCTGTCTACTGAAGCAGGTTCATCCTTCAGAGGATTTAGGAAGAAATATCAAAGGTTACTCCTCGGAAAAGCTATGAGATTGCCATTTGCGTCATCTTGAACTATTTAAGCATCTTATTACAAGATCCAGTTCCCATTACTGCTGGTAAGTTCCTTAGTGAATCAAAGAAGGGTAAGAATGTGCAGCCCAAAGAAAAACCAGTCAGCACTGTTGGTCCCAACTGGTAGTAGGCTAGGAGAGGGGGGTGAATAAGCCTACTGTATTTTCAAACTTTTCTTCATTTCAAAAGGCTTTGGCCGAGAGGTAGTAACCTTTTGGGAGGTTACTTATCAGAGTTTATTGCGGAAGCTTCCTCTCCTTAAAAGAACAAATATGTAAGACATGCATCTAACATGAGATATACAGATAGAATAGAAAGCATAGATAAACACATAGATATACAAAGGTTCGAAGGTGGAGTAACCCTTCTACATTCTCTCTGCCTCTTCCTAAGAGGGAACATTTGTTAAGCTTGTTGATTTACATAGTCCTATCTATTACAACACTGACTTAACAAGTAAGTAGCAAGCCTACACATAGCTGCTCACAGCTGCTTGCCTATTCTCCTA
Organism: Scutellaria baicalensis; assembly: GCA_005771605.1. Taxonomy (NCBI): domain Eukaryota; kingdom Viridiplantae; phylum Streptophyta; class Magnoliopsida; order Lamiales; family Lamiaceae; genus Scutellaria; species Scutellaria baicalensis. The sequence goes on along the minus strand of CM016725.1, from coordinate 4,588,625 downwards.
ACTGACCAACACAGGATCTTACCCAACCCACCTAAGATCCTTACTTTCTTCTACAGAAAGCGAACAGCTTATCAGAATCCTCGTCCTGACTAAGCACTCCGAGACAGTCCTTAAAAGGTTTGTCTTCTTCTTCTTCAACTGGATGCAGCAAGCTTAGGTTTCTTTTGCAGGTTGATCTGCTGTAGCTTGCTGCCTGGACTGAGTGACTGAGAAAGCTTTTCTGGGGCATAGAGTGTTTGTGTTTTCTTATCTCCTTTTTATCTTTTATACACTCTTTTCTCTCTTCTTCTTTTCTATATACCCTTTTCTCTCTTTTCTGCACTTTCTCTTCTGAGCTCTCTCTTGCACTCTTCTCTTCTCTCTACGAGCTTAACTCTATGCTTCATTGTGCTAACTTTTTCTCTCTTCTCTTGAGCGTTTCTCTCTTCTCTTGTGCGTCTACTCTTTTCTCTTGTGCCCCCCTCTATCTCTACTTCAGTCTTCAGTCTTCTTCTATTTATAGATTATGAAATCTGCCCGTTGAAGGTGGGTAGATTTCCATCATTAGATGTGCCGCACTCCTTCTGATACACGCCATCTTCTTGCTTTCTACGTGTCTTTATCTGGTTGACTCATTTCCTCTTTTCTCTACCGGTAACTTCTAGCTTCATTCCCATGCTTGTTTTGTAGCTCTCTTCCTAGCCTTGCTCTCAGGTGGCTTCAGGCTTCTGTCACTTGCTATTTTGCAGTATGTTTCGGCATGGTCTCTTCCAGGTAGCTTCTTGTCAGGTAGCTTAAGTCTTCGGTAGCTCACTGCTTTGCAGTATGCTTAATCATAGTCTCCTCCAGGTAGCTTCCTGAAGTAAGTAGTATCCTTTTTAGTTCACCAGATTCCTTTCACCATTCTCTTTAGTATCCTTCTTCTTAAGCTTTCTCTGTCGTATCTTTCTGCAGTAACCTCGTTGCAGTAACCTTACAAGTTAGGTTATGCTTATAGAATGATGGTTACCATTCTAAGGTTTTGTCTTATCAAAACACTCTTAAATATTTTCCAACAAGCACCCCCTCTACAGAGAAATCGAAAAAAAATGAGAGGGAGCCTTGAGAAATGAGAGAGCTCCTACAAAGACGGCCTCCAAGAAGAGAACGGATAAAGCCATGATCTTGAAGTAAGTGATGCTGCTGATGCTGCAGCAGGGGATCTTGAAGGAAGGGCAGAGGTTAAAGAGATGCTGGTTGCAGCAAGGACACACAAGAAGAGCCGAGCCAAGCTGCAAGCTAAAAAGCCTGCAAGGGCAACTAGTGTTGCACTCATAGAATGCAGCAGTGCATCTAATGCATCTAGGGGAGATGATCACACCATGGAGATGGAGGGTGTGAATCAAATACAAGCTACTAGCCCGATGGAGGAGAGGAAATCAGCAGGAAATGAAGGATGAGAAGAAGCTCCCATCGAAGTTTCAGATGATGGCGAGAAGATAGGAGAGCCCACCAGTGAAGGTGTTGTGGGTTTAGAAGATGCCCCGGAAGTTGCAACAGGAACAACTGAACTTCCATCTACTTCAACAAAGAAGAAGAGAATTCTTCGAAAGAAAGATGGGCCCAGGAAGAGGATGTGCATGAGGCTAATCCAGAGGATGTTGAAGGAGAAGCGGGTAAGAGCTTGAGAGCCATGATCCTCTCCTTACGGCAAAAAGGAAGAGGAGGCAAAGAAGATCAGGGAAGGGCTGGTGAAATATGTATTCAAACTCTCCTTAACGATTTTTTATGACGAGATGATGACCAGCCTCCCTGTCTGGATGGATATGAGGATGCAGGAAAGCTGGATACTGCAGAACTAGGAGGATTGAACAGAATCCCTCATGCTCTGGGCTGGAACTCGGGATGTCAAGATGCTGCTTGACTATATCCCTCCTGAAGACGCTCAAGTCAGGATTGGTGCTACTAGAGCTTATTTTTCTACAATCACTAAGAGGAAGGGGTGCAAGCAATCCAAGCCTACAAAAGTCGATTAAACAACAGAGATTGTCCTGACGGTTGTTGTAGAGGCAAATTCGTCTATGGGTGAGGCGATTCCGAATGAAGCAACACCTAAGCCTGCAGAAGATAATGATGCACCACAGCTGCATCAGTCCTTGGAACTCAGCCATGAAGGAAGGAGAACAGAGACCCCTATCAGGTCACTGCAACCTGATGACTCTACGATGAAAGCATGGAGTTCTCAAACCTTCGATACAGTAATGAATACTCTATCTCCGATCATGACATTACAGCAGATCAATAAGGAGGAGGAGCAGATGGACTACGAGGATTAACCCAAGTATCTGGAAGATGCTCCAGATGATAAGGAGCCATCATATATCATCAAGTTTGTACTTGCAGGTCTTTCAGATGCTGAAATTGCCGAAGATGCAACGACGAAGAAGGTTGCAGCGGCAGGTCACCCGGTACTAACAGATGTTACAGTACTGACTACTGTAGGATTACTAAATGCAGTAGATTCACCTGATGCAGCAAAGGACTTGGAGCTTGAGCAGGCACCTTCCCTGGGTGATGCTGCAAGAGACTAGTCCACTGATGAATAGGAGGAGCTTGCAGCTACAATTGAAGAAAAGGAGGAATGCAGCAAGCAAGAAGAAGAACTTGCTGTAGAAGAAGCTTAAGGCTGCAACCAGGATGATGCAAAGCTTGGAGCAGAAGGAACAGAATAGGCCATGCAACAAGAGGCACCTCAGCTGGAGGTTGATGCTGCAGAAGAGAAGGATGGCCAAGAAGAGAAAAAAGAGAGCAACGAACCAGTGGTTGTTGCATAAGAGTCAAAGCAACTAGAAGAACCCAAAGCGGTTGATGCTGCTAACCAGGACGAGGATGCAGAAGAGACCCTTGAAGACATCCTCAGTAATTCTCCACTGATGGAATGGTTGCCAACTTCACTGATGACCTTGACTAAGAAGACGTCTCTTCCACTTTTGGTGCTGCAGCCTACTTGATGAAAGATAAAGCTGTGATGGATCCTGAAGCACTGAAGACTTAGGAAGAATCTATCAGGAGCCCAATGCAGCAACCAGGATAAGGGAATGAAGAGAACTTACAGCTCACTGTAACTGCTCCTGCTGAAACTTTAACTCCAGCAGCTTTAAGTTCTCCAACCCCTACAGAATCTTTCAGCAAGATTATCACTGCCATTGATAGTCTTGCGAATGTCCTACAAGAACACAAGTCAACTAACCCTCAACCCACCGTCGATATGAAGAAAGTGGTTGAGCAGCTTGAGAAGATCCCAAATGCCCTTCGAGATGCACTGAATGAGGAATGGGCAAAGCAATACACTGTCTAGAACAAAGAGGATATGCACGCTGCTACCTTCAAAAGTGAGACTAAGTAAACTCTTGGCACTGTTTCCGATACACTTATTGCTCATGGCAGCACTCTGACCACCATACAGAGTGAAGTCACTGAGCAGGGCTCAAAGGCGAAAAGTGTGGATGATAGGCTTGCCAATGTAGAGTTGCTTCTGCGGGAGATGGATCAAGTTCTCTAGAGGATGACTGAACTGCAGAGTGCAGGAGAAGACCACCTTGGGAAGAGAAGTTTTGATGATTTCGAAAAGTGGGAACATGCCACCGAAAAGTTGCTAATTCCTGCCTTAACAAAAGGTGGTTCGACTGAAGCAGATAAGCTGCTACTGCAAGCTGCGGAGTACACTGCAAGGGAAATCGATGTAGTAAAAAAGGACAATGAAGAGGAACTGCTGCGTTCTCGGGAAAAGAAGAGAAGGACAAGTCCCCCACCCCAGCAAAAAAAGATAAGAAAGATGATGATGATGCTGCTGGCGGTGTAGGAGGTGCTGCAAGCAGGACAGCAGGGGACACTGCATCTAAGGAGTTTGGGAGAAAGGATGCAGCTTGTTCTTCAAGGTGCAGGAAGAGAGGCCAGAGCAGCAGAAGTAGAGGAGACTTAACGAGCCTTGCTGAAGATGGAGGATAAAAAGTTCTATGCTACAAGAAAGGCGGAAGCTAAGAAGAATAATGAGGAGGAAAGATGGATCAGTAGACTTGGTATGATGGGCGAGGAAAAATATGAAGCTATGCAGCAGGTGGATGCAGCGGTGCAGAAGTTTCCGCCACAAGATGTCCCAAGTATGGATCAATTCAACAGATTTCCACAAGTTTCAATATTGCTCGACCTCAAACCAACGAAGGATATTGATCTCTGGAACCTGGAAATTTTCACGATACTAACATTAGCCAGAGACAAGAATCCAACCTTTGAGCAGATCAAATTATACAAGATCTCGAGATTCTTGAGATATTTCAAACTACTTAGCAAAAGGGACTACTTCAAAAGTTATCCCAAACTGCTCTGCAGCACTAATGGACTATGAGCAAATGTCAGGACTGGACAGTTGTTGGTGCAACAGGAACTGCTAGAAAATGTGAAGAAGGGAAAGCAAATACCTTCTGGGAGGACTTCTGGTTGCGATGGATTGATAATCCAAGGATGAAGGCACAGTTTGAGAAGGCCTACCAAGAGTCGATATTGAATTGGTGGAAGAAAACGTTGAAGCCCGAAGATAAGAAGGAAGGGTATGCTGTAACTTCAAGAAGACTGGAATTCACATACTAAATGCAGCAGACTCCACCCCTTTACCTATGTTTACTTTTCTGCATTGTAATTTTAATTTTCAATATGTGTTCAACTCTTCAGAACACAGTTCTTTAGTTTTTCTTTTCTAATGTGTTTTAGATTCAACATTGATACCAGGGAACCACGAAAATCCAAAAAAAAAAAAAAAGAGTAAAACAGAAAACTCAAAAAAAAAAAGAAAATGAGAAAAAACAGAAGACTCCAAGAAAATTAAAAAAAAACAGAAAACTAAAAAAAAAGGAGTAAAAACAGAAGACTCCAAGAAAAAAAAAAAGGAAAAACAAAAAATGAGAAAAAAAGAGGGAAAACTTTACTATGTTACAATAACTTTTTATCAAAGGTTTTGTCATCATCAAAAAGAGGGAAATTGTAAGAAGAAGACTTTATGGATTTTGATGAGACAAAACCAGCTGTAACCTTACTATACATAATTGTTTTTATTTTCCCATTTTGTACTTCGTTTTTAATAAGTAGTAAAAGTCTACCTTGAAGTCTTCCACTGAAACCTAGAGATGCAAGTTGCACAACACGGAGAGAAAGAAGTATGCATACAGCGAGCTATACTTGGAAGAGCTTAAGGAGAATCATTTTGCTGCATGCTGTAAATTGCAATCTATTGGATGCAGCGAGTCTGGATGCAGCAACCGTTGATAAGTTGCAGCAACTGAAGAGAACAAAGTTAAGCGGAATCAACATCGAAGAACTAAACATCCGTTGCATGTTCTCTACTGATACGAGGAAACATCAACTTTAGTTGAAGTTGCAGTGCTTGACAGGCTGAAGCATAAAGGACAAATTCAAGGACGGTAAGCAAATGAAGAGCTGCCACCTTGCTTGAGCAACTGCCTGCAAATTACAACAAAAGGACAGCTGCAATTAATGGTGTTGGAGCTTAAAAAGGAGGTTGTCTCCACCTTTTTCAGGAGTGCATTAATTGAGCGTGTTGGTCCCAAGTGGTAGTAGGCTTAGAGGAGGGGTGAATAATCCTACTGTATTTTCAAACTTTTCTTATCTTCAGAATGCTTAGGTCCAGAGTCAGTAACCTTTTAGGAAGTTACTTATCAGAGTTATATTGCGGAAGCTTTCTTTCATTGAAAACACTAGTATGGAAGATATGCATCTAACATAAGATATGTAGATAGAACAGTAAGCACAAACAAACGCATAGATATACAGAGGTTCGAATGTGGAGTACTCCTTCTACATCCTCTCTGCCTCTCCTAAAGAGGGAACATTTGTTAATCTTGTTGATTTACATAGCACTATCTATTATAACACAGACTTAACAAGTAAGTAGCAAGTCTACTCATAGCTGCTCACAACTGCTTACCTACTCTCCTAACTGACCCACTCAGGATCCTTACTTTCTTCTGTAGAAAGCGAACAACTTATTAGCATCCTAGTCCTGCCTAAGCACTCCGAGACAGTCCTTAAAAGGTTTGTCTTCTTCTTCAACTGGATGCAACAAGCTTTGGCTTCTTTTGCATGTTACTCTACTATAGCTTGCTGCAGGACTGAGTGATGGAATATTCTAGCGTTTCTGGGGTTTAGAGTATTAATATTCCATTGTAAAAAGTCTCTAAGTATAGGATCAAGGGCATGAAGACCTTGCTACATGAAATCGAAAAGAAAAGAAGAAATAAATAGGGATACATATCTGCAGCAGGCTACTCAAAAAGGATATTGGCCGCACTACCCGAGGATATTAAAGTTACTAACTGCTAGATGGACAAAAAGAGAGCTGAAGACAACTGAAGCATCAGGAGGCATCAGCAACCTGATTTAGTAGCAGTTACCTCGAAAGTCATGTACGAGGTTAACTTCAGGCACAAGGCGCATTTACAACCAATCAAGTTATGCCACGTATCGAAAAGCAAAAAAGGAAGTCTGAAGGGAAGACAGACTAGGTATGGCAATAGCAGCAACCATCAAGTACAACCTCAACGGTCAGTGTACGAACCAAGCAGAAACTGCCACGTTGATCTATGAAAGCTGCAAAGAAGGATCACCCTCTCCAACGGACAAAAATTCAAATCGCCTATAAATGTTGGAAGACTGGCACATGAAATGCACCTGAAACTCTTGCGATAAAAATGCTCAAGCTATCAAAAATCATGTACAAATACATAGAAGTTTCAAGTCCAGTCTAGCAGTAAACTATCCTTAGCTTTGACAGCTCAATCGTTTCTAAGCTTGCTGCCTGTATTGTTGAAGAATTCTTTCTTTTATTTCAGACTGTAAATGAGTTGCTTGATTAGAGGGTGTTCCTGATCAAGTATTTTCGTTCTTAGTAGAAGAACAAGAGCTTTGTGTGGGCTCGAGAAGTTTGGTCACTGTGCAGTAACCCTGTGTGGGAGAGACTAACAGTCTTTGTTAGGTTTAGGTTGTCTAAGCGAGGCTTGTGTAAATAAACCGTTTGACCTAACAAAAGTTCCTCCTTGTGTAGGAGAAGAGAGGACGTAGAGGGATTACTCCACCACTGAACCTCTATATATCGTTGTGCTCTTTACTGTGTTGTTTCATTAATCTTGTTGATGTTATAGCTTATCTGCTCTTATCATTCGCATATCATTTATTAGCATAATATTTGTTTTGTGAAAAGAAGCTTTGCTTGAAAAGTATTTCCGCTGTGCATAAATCTCATTCTGTCTTAAAGCTTAAGGTAACTGCTCAAGCAGTAACCTTCAGGGTAATTAGTTACTTAACAAACTGCCTGTGTGTCTTTTCTAGAAGAAAAGATTGAAAATTTTGAGTAGACTTAGTCACCCCCCTCTAAGCCTACTACCACTTGGGACCAACAAGTGGTATCAGAGCAGGTTGGATTAAAAAGTGAATCAGTGCATTCAATGCAAGGATCTCAACCACGGGATGAGAAACCATTCAAATTCTAAGAAGATCTACGCCATTAATCATAACACAATAAGTTTTTCTATAAATAGGAAGTTTACACTTGATCAAATCTTTTACGCTCTCATACTTTTTAGCTCTCTAACCTTCTGCAAACAAGTAACCTAGCGATCAAGTTTGTGCTCACTTCTACTTTTGCAGAAAACTCAACTTCCTTACCACTTCTCAAAAATGGCACCCAAGAACGCACAAGTCATTGATGGTCGTCTCATCAATTAGAAGATATTACTGAAAGCCATTAGAGATGAAGGTCACTCCATCGATCTAATGCAGATGATTCTGAACAATCTTCATCAGTCTAGAGTATGGGGTTTCTGCTCGCGCTACAGAGAACCATATTGTAAGGACCTGGTTAAACAATTCTACAACAATGCAAAAATATATAAAGACAAGACAAAGATCATGTCCAAGTTAGGGAAGAAGACGATTGAGATCACTTCCAGTCTCCTAGGGAAAATCTTTCAACTGCCCACTGAAGGAATGGATGGCAGTGAGTGAGCCACCTATGGAGAGGCGATGGTAGAAGAATACTGGAAGAGATTCACAGACTCAGAAGACATGTTGCCGCTGAACATGAGCTGTAACAAAAAGCTCTTCCAGGTGGAATATCAGATGCTCCATGACATCTGCTGTCATATCATCGAGAACTGATCTGGTTCGTTTGACAAGTGTACCAACCTCAAGTACAGGATGATGATGGCCCTAATGGAAGTTGAGAAGATAAACTGGGCAGAGTATGTCTTCACCTGGCTTAAAGAAGAGGTGGAGAAGAAAGTTGGCAAACCAACTTATGGACCAGTGATCAACACCATCTTGTGGTTTGCTGGTCAAGACCTATCAAAGGGTAAGCCCATTCAAAGGGGCAAGTTCATAGGATATGGCAGAATCTTTGCCAAAAAAGGAACTAAGATCTCCCCAGTAACTAGGAAGATTACTGCAGCAAAGGAGAAGGAGACCCGGAGAGAGGCAGTGCAGGACAGCACCTCTGAGAGGGAAGGCTCAGAGGTTACTGCCTCTCCACCTAGGCAGGAGAAGAAGAAAAGGAGTGTAAGGATGAGAGGGAAGCAGATGGTGAAAAGGAAGCTGAGAATCTCTAATGATGAAGCGTCACTATCACCTTTACTAATGCTACCTGCTCCCTCAAGCAAATGTAAAAATGGTGAATCAGAGATTCAAACCACTGAGCAGACAGAAGTAGTTGTACAAAGGGTAACGGCCCAGCTGCAAAAACAGTTGGAAATGGAGGAAGAGGAGAGTACTGTGGAGTCTGATCCTGAAGTAGTTTTGAACACAGCCAAGATGAAAGAGGAATTTGAAAAGCAGTAGGACAGATTCAGAACTTGGTGGAATTACCGACATCTTCCCACCCCGGACATGTTTTCATGGCGTGAATTGTATGTCGAGGAAGATTGGGCACTAAACTGGGCAGAAGTGTCTGACATAGCGGAGGAAGGAGTATTGGTGACAAGATGCTTGAAAAGTCTACGTAGGAGGAAGTGGAAAGACTTTCAAGAAAATTATAAAGCTGAACTATGATTGGTTGTCATTGCTGAAAAGCAGAAGCAAGTCTCACAGCTTGAATTACCTCCATCTTCTCCAAGGACACTGAAGGTAAAGAAGTCCATCGAGCAACCTGAGTTCTACAAGGATGAGATTATCTTAACAGCAGCTGCTAAACAAGTCACCGCTGGTGATCACGTGGGATTCGCTGAAAAACAAGCTAAAGCATTCGGAGTAGATGAAGCAGAAGAAAGGATGCTAAAACAGGCTTTAGATGCCACTATGGTGGAAATAAAGAGGAGGCATAAGGTTGTGCTCATACAACTAGGTGAAGGTTCCTCCATTGGAGCAGCATCAATTGAACATCCCTTAAATGCTCCACCGATCAGTCAGAAGAATCCTGTTGGATACATTTGTAGAATGTTTTGATGAGACAAATCCTTAAAGTAACTCTAAATAGGCATAACCAATCTTAGGATAAGGTTACTGCAATAGAGTTACTACAGAAGATTAAAAGAAACAGATAAAGTGTCAAATAGAAGGATACTGAAGAGAAAGGTTATAAAGAATCGGATGAACTAATAAGGATACTATTGACATCAGGAAGCTACTGGAAGGAACCTCACCAAAGCAGAATACAGCGGGACAGGAAGCTACCTAGAAGGCCATGCCAAGAGCATACTGCACAGGCAGTATGCTACAGAAGCCTCGAAGCCACCTGAAGGAGCAAACTATTAGAAGGAAGCTCCAGAGTGAAGCTAGAGGAGGAAGATATAAAAGCAGGCATGGGAAGAAAATCAAAGTTACCGGTAGACACAAGAAGTTACCGGTAGAGAGAAAAGAGAAGAGGAGTCAACTGGAAGAAGACACGTGGAAAGCGAAAAGCTAGCGTGTGTCAGGAGTGCGACACAGAAATGATGGAAATTTGTCTACCTTCAACGGGCAGATTTCACACCCTATAAAGAGGAGGACTAAAGACTGAAAATGGGGGCATACAAGAGAGAAGCACAGAATGTGCAAGAGAGAAAAGAAGTGAGCACATCAAAATATCCAAGCTCACAGAGAGAAGCGCAAAAGAAGAGAGAAGAGCTCAAAAGAGAGAAGCGCATAAGAGGGGGGAAGCCTTAGAAAAGTGAGTGTTCCAGGAGAGCTGATAAAAAGAAGAGGAGCTCAAATAGTCCACACCCCAAGAAGATGCACACCCAGTCTACCAGTCAGCAGCAAGCTTTAGCAGAATCAGTCTGTATACGTAGGCCAAGCTTGTTGTACCCAGTTGAAGAAGAAGGAGATAAACCACTCTAAAAGGTTATCTCGGAGTACTCAGTACGAGGAGTAATGTCCTGCTGAGTTTATCACTTTCTAGGAGAGAAAGTGAGAACCCTGGGTGGGTAGAATAGGATCCTGTGTGAGTCAAGGGAAAGTAGGCAAGTATCTGTGTGAAGGCTTGCTACTTACTTGTTAAGGGTGGGTTGTAATAGACAGGTCTATGTAAATCAACCAGCTTAACAAAGGTTCCCTCCTGTGTAGAGGATGAGAGGACGTAGAAGGATTACTCCACCTTCGAACCTCTATACATCCTTGCGTCTTTATCTGCTTACTGCATCTCATGCATCCATACACTCTCTTTGATAAGCTGCACAACTTCTACTCAGCTCAGTATTAAGCTTCTGCAAACCACTCTAATCAGTAACCTCCCAAAAGGTTACTGATCTTAGAAGTGAGCCGAAAGAGTTGGAAGAAAAAGTAGAGAAGGAAGGTAGGCTTATTCACCCCCCTCCCCTTCTAAGCCTACCTACAGCAGTTTTGGGACCAACAAGTGGTATCAGAGCAGGTGGATTATTCATCCAAGCTCACCGGTCAATTTGATACCAAAAAGTGGTATTAGAGCAGATGGATATAATAAAAGATCTAATCGATCTATCCAGATCCCATCTGTGAAAAAGCCTCTCTCTCTCTCTCTCACCCTCACATCAGAGATCATTTCAATGTCTGTTGCTCTAAAATGATATGATTGATGTGAAGACAACAAACAGCTAAAAGATGTAGAAAACCAAACTGTGTTGTGAAGAAAAGTTGTTTCTGAAGAGGAACAGCAAGCTGCCATGGAAGGACTGCGAAGAAGGAAGTCATGCACAAGGAGCAACGTCCTTATATATCATGGAGAAGACCAATATGGAGATGATCAACAAACAAGATATGTTGCTGAACATACAGAGGAAGCTTCAAGGCTGTAGCAATGGACAAGCTAGCAACCATGGAGGAAAATGTTGAGGATGCCATGCAAAGGAGCAAGAAGAAGAAGTTCAATCCATCATCCAGATCAACCTCCAGACAGAAACAAAGAATGAAAGGGATCTACTCTTTCAAAAGAACAAATATGATCAGGTACCTCGTTCTAATTCTATATTCCTTATTCCTGATCATAATCATGTCTATTCTGTCAAAGAAATCAAGTGACTGTACTCTAAGATAGTGGACTTTAAATTGTTGTCACTTGATTCTAATAACAATTAAAAAAAAAAAAAGAGAAGGAAACCTGCATGTTTAAGTTCAATATTATAATGCTTCACTTTCTCATGCAAAGCCTCAAAGTAACCTGGAACAGTACTGCCAGTAACCCCACATCTTAAAAGAGAAGACCATAAAGTAAGGGGAACTTCCAATACTAATCAAGGAAGCTTTGATGGCGAAAAGGTTAAAATCATTGTAGTTACCCAAGTGTGGGCATGCTGTAAAAAGTCTGCAAAAACTGGCATTTCATAAGGAATTAAGCAGAACAGCAACTCCAGAAAAATAAAATAAAAAAATAAAAAATTTTACTGCACCTTTGTCTATCTTGACTTGCTTAAAAACACCTGCACACACTATCATTCCTTGATCTATGAAAGTCTTGAAGTAGCCAAAACTCTCTCTACAGTAACCATGGGCCGTAAAGATAGTTTAAAGCTTCTGAAAGAAAACTAACCAAGAAGGACACATACTCGTATGAGTACCTATACATGATAGTTGTTATGTAGGTACATCTGACAAAGAGTTAGTAAATTTAGGGGGAACCATTGACAAAATGACACTAGTAGAAAAATGATCTGTTGCTACACTAATTTTAGGACACTTCAAAGTAATTGTCATAATAGAGGTTCATTTGAGGCACTTATTAGTTTCATACCTATAACTACAATTATAATAAATCTATTTAGGCATTCTAAACTATATGTCATAATATAATATCTATAACTACACTTTTAATAAAACTCCTATTTAATAAATTATGGAATCAAATTTTTTACAAATTAAAAGTCCTTTAGTATTATATATTTATTTAAAAAACTTTACCGAAATTTCCAAAAAAAAAAAGCCTATTAACTATTAATAGAAAGAGAAATTAAATTGTCTTGAATGCACGAAAGCAGATTAACAATTAAAATCTTAATTTTTATTCTAAAAATAGTACTTATATTTAAAAAAATATTAAAGGAAAAATAAATTAGAAAAAAAAAAGAAAAAGATCCACTAAAACTAAAACTACATGTGGCCCAATATGGGTGGTTTTTGCCACTATCCTAAAAAATCTCAAATGATGAAATATTTAAATCCTCAACTTCCACATCTTACATACGCATGAAATACTTCATTTCTTCTACCAGAAGTTGATGTAATTGTATCTTAATTTAATTTCTTTCCAACATCATATGTGTGTATTGATTTAATTTCCTTTCATGTTTACAGATATCTTAGTGATTCTGATCGAGAAACTGTTGTTGTCATTACAAACAAGTTTGTTATTTATTATCTATACAAACATTGTAAATAACATTTAATTGTTCTTGTTGATTTTTCTTATTTTTAGTTTCAAAATATGTTTTTTGAAGTTTAAGAAGACAAAGTGATGTTGATTTTCTTATTTTTGGTTTTAGAATATTTTTTGATTTTTAAGAAGACAAATGGTGACCAAGATGAGGATGAAGTCAGGGATGAATTTCATGAAAGATTCAAGTTGGTTCGCGATGCTTGAATTTGCATCTGATTTGTATATCAGATTTAGTGTTGATTTGTACCGATCAAATATGGTGATGCTTGAATTTGCATCTGATTTGTATATCACATTTAGTTGATTTGTACCTATCAAATATGATGTTGTTCTCATTATTTTTCACATAATGTATAATTTTTTAAATGTTTTATACTTGATGATTCTTAATTGTTGATTCCACTCGAATAATACAAAAACAATTTCATATGGGTCAAATTTTAAATATAAATATTCTATTCAACATGCTATTATATTTAATTAACAAAAAAAATTATATTAACATTTATTATAGAAAAAAATATTAATTCTTATAGCTTTGAAAATAAAATAAAAATGTAACCTATTAAGGCGCTTCAAAATGTGTTATATTGTTATGTTTAAAGACAATTAAAAGTGCATTAATATGATACCTATTAATGCATTTGACATATTGCTACATTAGAATACATGACATTTTTAGAAAGTGCCATAATAGGTTAAATGTATTATTATCTAACAAAATAGGACATCTTTTTGTGTCATGTAAAATCATTTTTCTAGTAGTGTGATAAGCTCTGACTATAGTATGCTGAACATTCGGTTACTGGATACTAGGTCGTGGGATAACAGGACGCTGTACACCTAGACTCTAGATACCAAGCTACTAGATGCTAAGCTACTTGAAATCAAGAGCACTTGTCATTGAGTCATTTTATAGAAAAGGTAGAAGAATTCAAAAGGAATCGATACAATTCTGATAAAAAGAAACGCTAAATACCAGAATATTGATAACTAGCTCGCTGAATAGCAGGATGCTGGACATCAGGACGCTAGATACCAGGCTAATTTGAAATTAGGTCGCTTGGTGGTAGGACGCTAGATATCAGGATGCTAGATACTAGGGGCTGGATACTAGATCGCTGAACACTAGGTTGCTGGGCACCAGGACGCTAAAAACCAAGAAGCTGGACACTAGATCGCTGAACACCAGGTCGCTGGGTATCAGGATGCTAGACACCAATGTACTGGACACTAGGTTACTTGACATCAGAATTTATCATCAAGTCACTGGATAAAGGGATCTCTTAGATGTTACAAGTCAAAGCAGTTACTAAGAAAATATTTCTTGGTAACGTGCGTACATTTAAAGGAGATCACATTTTCCAGAAATAGACTATCTTTTCAAAAACCCTAAAAGGAACGATAGTCGTACGATCATAAAAATCCAAGGGTGGAGACTCAGCCGCTGGCCACAGATACAATAAAATCAAAGAGAAACGACATAAAGCTGTGGAAACTGTCAACGCATGCATTGAAAACCGACGGAGCACTTAATGAGATCTCGGAAGATCCAACTGCAACAGGGAGTATCTCTTTCCCTATAAATACATGCTCTCTTATTTCTTCATAAAGTATAAAAAGATATCCTCTCCCTTTCTCTCATCCTTATGTTCATCATAGAACCTGATTGTTGGAAACCCTTCTCTTCATCTCTTTCAAAAGACGCATTCTCTGCAAATAATCAACCAAGCACACCTCAAATCTCATATTTTCACCACTCACTCTTAACACTTGCTAAGCAAGTCTTCCTAAGAAGACTTGATCTTCTAGCATTCTCTCCTCATCTCAGACCTGAGGATGCTTGAGGTCTTGCCCAACAGTCTCCTCTGAGACGTTGGAGGTTAAATTGGAGGAATCCCTCTCCAGTGACCCACGAGCTTCAGCTCATTTTTGATAATGTCAAAAAGGGGAAAGAACTGTGAAGGATTAAGGAAGATCAAAAGTGTAACACCCGTTTTCAAGAAAACCTGCATTGCATATTTCACAAAATTTCTTTTACCTTTTAAATTGAAAAATGATTCGAAGTGAACTACTATGTTACTTAAAGACATGATTTAAGTATTATGTGGAACTCAATGATTTTACGTATTTTATGAGCTAATGTTTCTTTCGAGATTTTAAAGTATTTTGCAGGATTGCTTACGGAGGAAACCGAGCTTGATCTCAACTCACTTGACAATCATGGATAAAAGTAAAAAGATAAGATATAGATAAGTTTAAATGAGGAAAAATGATATTAGATTTTTATGCAAAGATTATTCGTTTGTGTCGTAAATGCTTTTATTTTATTAAATTTTAATCATGATCTTCATATATGATTCCATGTGATAAAATAATTTACATAAATTGTACTTAGTAAGTACTTGTGTATAAATTATGTTAATGTAATATTATTATTATTATTATTATATTTAATGTTATTAATGTTGATTTAATATATATAGATGTGTAGATTATGTATGTATATTTAGTAAATTATCTAAAGCAAATATGTGTATTATTAATTATTTTATGTATATAATAAATAAGGTTTAGGATAAGTTTTGGAGAGATGATATTTTTTCCTTCTCTTCACACACGTGCCTTTTTCTTTATAGTAAGATAGAGATGATATATTTTCTTCTTTCTCTTTCATTATCATACATTTCCATTTTGCAGAGAGATTGAGTGAAGAAGGGTAAGGTTTAAAGAATTTTCTTGCTTTATGTTTCAATTTTAATTGTTTTTAAGCTTTATCCCCAAATTAATTGTATATATGTAAGTATAGTTGGTGTGCTTTTGTTGTGGTTGTGTGGGGAAGAAATACAGGGGAAAAGATGGGGAAGAAAACAGAGGAAAGGAAAGGAAGAAGAAGAGGGGGAAATACGGAGAGACGGGAGGAGGCGCCACCGCACGGAGCGGCGCCGAGCAGAGACGAAGAGGGCGGCACCGCGGCGCCGTCGGTGGTGTGTTTTGTGTGTGTTTTGTGTGTGTATCATGTGCGCTGCGATGGAGGCGGCGGCGGCGGCGAAGTGCTGCTGGGTTGAGAGGAGAGTGTGTGTGCATGTGTTTTGTGCTGCTGGGTGTGTGGGCGTCGCCGTGAGTGGCGGCACCGAGTGTTGTGGTGGCCGGCGACGGGTCTGTCGCCGGCAGGGGAGGAGCGGCGGTGGCCGAACAGGCGGCGGCCGAGAAGAGTAGCGACGGGGGAGGGTGTTTGGAGACAGGGGTGACTTTGGTGAATTTGATTTAGTTTGCGGGCTATTTTGCAAATTTCCAATTTTGCTTATTGATTATTTAAGCCTCTAATTTCTATGTAATTGCTTTTTGGTCCGTATAGATTATGTTAATTTCAATTTAGCCCCTGAATTTAATTTAAATTACAGATTGACCCCAGAACTTAAAGAACTAATAGATTAACCCTCAAACTTTACATAAATTATATTTTAACCCCTAAACATTACTATAATTATAAGTTGAACCCAATACTGTACCGGATACTATTTTATGACCTTAAACCGTATTTTTTTATGTGTCTTTTTAAGACTAAAATTTTTAGTTAAATACCTAAGGTTTAAATTATAAGTATATTTTGTTGTTTATATGTGTATCATGTTCAATGATTTTTAATTCTTTGTACAACTAATTAAAATCTATGAATTTTCAGTATGTTAACCTAAATGAATATATATATGATCATATGAATAATATTGTAATTTTAAGAATTATATATGAATTAGTAAAATTTGTTACATCTTTATGTGTCATTTTAGGACTAAGATTGCTAGTTTAAATATCTAAAGCTTAAGTATGAGTATGTAGATTTCTTTTAAATGCAAATCATGTTTAAATGATTCTTATATGATAATGTTATCATCAAATTTTTTTTATATATGAGTCTAATGTATGTGTATTTTGTATAATGTATAATTTATATAAATGCTTAATTTATGTATATGGAATCATGTTAATATTTATGTTTGGTATGAAGTCTTTATATTTAATTACTAGGGATTATGTTTTAGATTAAATAACCTAATATAAAATACTAAAGATCATGTTTATGACATAAGAAACTAAACGATTAAGTATGTCGAGTGCAGTTGAGACGATCGGTGATTCCAAAAGCAATTCTCAAGCTGTCATCTTAAAGTGGGTAACTTCTAATCTCTACTATACATTGGTAATTAAATTAGTAAGTGTGTATGAAAATCTACGGCTGAAGCTCTGTAGCTATAACCGGTAGTTGCTTCACTATCGGGCGACGACCATGAGGGCGAGAGTGTCTGGTCTATGAAAGCAAGGTTTAGTGGGCGAGCGACTCCTACATTTCTTTATGTTATGTATGGTCCAGGGTGAGCGAGCCTAACGGACATGTAGTATGTACTTAATAATTTAATTGTATCAATGAATATTAGAGAATACAGTTATCCCGATGGGATTCCTCTCCGGAGGTGTCTCATGATTCCACTTTTATTATTTTCAGGTTCGGCGTATGATGACGTGGACGTGTACCAAGCTGATCTGTCTTTCCATCACCCCTCTCATGTTAAAGTACCAAAATAGTATTTACTTTTAAGAACAATGTTATATTTTGGATATGTAAATTATGCTAGATGATGGGTCTAGACTTATATTTTGGTATAATATGTTTGCTCTATTATGTTATCTCATGTAAGGGTTTGTTTGAACGTTTAACCTAGAAATGTGGATAAAACACGAGTTTTGGAAATAATTGTTTTATGTTTTTTTTTTAAAAATGTCTCGTGTTTTCCTTTAAGTCTTCTGCTGTAAACTATTTTATGATGTCTTTAATTAATAAGTTAGTAAAGGGTGACGACCTGATTTCCAATTAATCGGGATTGGGGCGTTACAGAGTGGTATCAGAGCCGAGGTTTAGGGATTTTTACCTCGGACTCTGGGTCAAATGTTTCCAAACGATGTCGTATGTTTACGACTGTTATTTGTTCAGTCAAGTTAAAGTATTATAAAGTTTAAGAATTAAATATGTTATGTGAATGGAAAGTCAGTAGCCAGCTACCGTTCGAATCATCGCCGAGTAAGTGCTTTATGTTATGTTTCAGAGATATTTTATGAAGAATGATATGTTCAGTGGAAGATGTTTGAATTATGATATGATGCACGTAAGAGATTGTTAGATACAATCTTATGACGATATGAAAAGTATGAAAGACAGTATGCGATGTTAAATGTTGCAATGATTTGAGTACTTCGATTATTTTCTTGTTGTACGAATAAAATTGTTTCATGCAAAACACATGCATTTATTCTCTTCATTGGGTGTTATTTTCTATTCGGGGGTTTTATTAAAAGAAATCATTTTTTTTATAAAGCAAGTATTATGGCCCCACCTACTAGACAACAGAGAGAGAGACAACGACGTGAGGAAGTACGAGATAATAGGGAACAACCTGTTGAGAATAATCCAGCGACCAACATGGCTAGGGAATTCTTTGCCCAACTAGTAGGATTCATGCAACAACAACTGATACCGACCCAGAATGCTCAAGCACAACAAAACCCGAACCCACATCAAGCCATCGAACAATTTCGATGTTTCCAACCACCTAGGTTCAGGGGTAGAGAAAGACCAGCAAATACAGAAGAATGGATTGCGGAACTAGAAAGAATCTTTGAGCATATGGAGATATCTGAGACACAAAAAGTCTCATGTGCTAGACTCCAACTTGCAGAGGATGCAGGCCAGTGGTGGCAAGCATATGAGTGAACTCTGACACCTGAAACTAGGAAAACCCTTGAATGGGAAGAGTTTAAAGGGATATTGCTGGATCGTTATTTTCCACAGGCGTTGAGAGATCAGAAGGAGATTGAGTTTATGAATCTTCGACAAGGGACTAGCGCAGTGGCTGGATATGAGCGCAAATTTAACTCGCTCTCTAAGTATGCATCTCATCTAGTGGATACTGAGGATAGGAAATCGAGAAGGTTTGAGAGAGGTTTACGCCCAGAAGTTGGTGGAATAGTGCCTGGATTAAGACTTTCAAATTTCGGAGACGTGTTTGAGAGGGCACGCATTGTATCAATGAGTTTGGGTCTGGAAAACGAACAAAAACCAGTTATGGGTCAGTTTAAGAGGAAGGCTCCGACCCAATCTGGTCCTAGTGGGAATACATTTGTTCGTAATGTTCGACCCATGACGCCAGTAGCCTCAAGACCTATGCAAATACCCACTTGCCAAAATTGTGGAAAGTCTCATTGGGGAGAATGCCTGAAAGATAAGGACATCTGCTTTCGATGTCATAAACCCGGCCATAGGGCTAGTACTTGCACAACTCAGATGGGCACCCAAATTAAGAGTGGAGGAACCTTTGGGCCTCGTCCGATAAATCCACAGAATGTGAATCAGAAGGGCAAGGGCAAACTAAATGCTTTGCCAGGGATCCAGTATAATGAGGAGGAAGAGAGCCCAGAAGAAGGACATCCTGAAGGAGGTGATGAAGAGAATGAGACAATAACAGGTATGATACTCATTTCAAATATGCCTGCTTACGTCTTATTCGATACAGGAGCATCCCATTCTTTTATATCTGATGCATTTAAGAAAGAACTTAAACTAGATTGTGTTAAGAATACAAATCTAGAAGTTAGAGTGCCTTCAGGTGAGAATATCAAAATCAAGAACATGGCAAAGAACGTTAGATTGGGCCTAGATGGACACAAATTTCTAGTTGATCTGTATGTGATAGGAATGAAAGGGTTCGATGCCATTTTAGGAATGGATTGGTTGAGTAAAAACCAAGCAGTGATCCAATGTAAAGATAGAAAAGTGGATTTAGAAACTCCAAATGGTCAACGATTCACGTTCTTCGGATCAAGTACACATGGATGCGTACTAATTATTTCTGCGATGAAGACGATCAACCTAATAAGGAAAGGTGGATGTGAAGCATACTTAGCAAACATTTCTAAAATGGGAAATGAGAAGTTGACACCGGCAGATGTGCCAATAGTAAGAGAATTTCCTGAGGTATTTCCAGAAGACCTCTCGGGAATTCCACCCGATCGATCGGTAGAGTTTTCTATTGATCTAATGCCTGGAGTTGCACCAGTATCGAAAGCCCCTTATAAAATGGCCCCTAAGGAGCTACAAGAACTTAAGATTCAAATACAAAATTTGATGGATAAGAAGTTCATTCGACCGAGTTCCTCTCCATGGGGAGCACCGGTATTGTTCGTAAAGAAGAAGGATGGTTCATTGAGGATGTGCATTGATTACCGAGAACTTAATCGATTGACGATCAAGAACAAGTACCCTCTACCAAGGATTGAAGATTTATTTGATCAACTGAAGAATGCTGGGGTATTTTCAAAGATAGATCTTCGGTCTGGATATCACCAATTAAAAATTAAAGAAAGTGATATTCCAAAAACTGCCTTTAGAACTCGTTACGGACATTATGAGTTTACTGTAATGCCTTTCGGAGTTACCAATGCACCTGCAGTTTTCATGGACATGATGAATAGTGTATTTCATGAATACTTAGACAAGGTTGTCATTGTATTAATTGATGACATCTTGGTCTACTCAAAGGATTCAGAACAACACGAAGGACATCTCAAAACTGTTCTAGAAGTTTTGAAACAAGAGAAGTTATATGCTAAGTTCAACAAATGTGAATTTTGGTTGAACCAGGTAGCATTTTTTGGGACACGTCATCACGTCTAAAGGGATAGAGGTCGATCCTGCCAAAGTTGAAGCAGTCTTAAACTGGAGGACCCTAACAAATGTCAATAATATCCGTAGTTTTCTGGGTCTAGCAGGATACTATAGAAGGTTTATCCAAAACTTCTCACGTATCGCGAAACCACTCACACAGCTCACGAAGAAAAGTGAAAAATTTGAATGGTCATGTGAGTGTGAAGCTAGTTTCCAGGAGCTAAAACGAAGGTTGACAACTACGCCAGTTTTTAATAATACCTGATGGATCAGAAGGATTTGAGATATACACTGATGCATCCAAATCAGGGTTAGGATGTGTATTGATGCAACATGGGAAGGTTGTAGCCTACGCATCACGCCAATTGAAAGTGCATGAACAGAAATATCCAACTCACGAATTGGAATTGGCAGCAGTCGTACATGCATTGAAGATCTGGAGACACTACTTGTATGGAGTAAAATGTGCAGTGTACACAGATCATAAAAGCTTGAAGTATTTCTTCACACAGAATGAGCTTAATATGCGTCAAAGAAGGTGGTGAGAACTCGTGAAAGACTATGATTGTACCATTCACTACCACCCAGGAAAAGCCAATGTTGTAGCAGATGCACTCAGCAGGAAAAAGGGACAGCTAACATTGATGCTCACTCATCAGGAAGAATTGATAGAAGAATTTAACCAACTAAGCTTGACAATTGTTGATTCAGAACAATCAATTGCAATGTTAGCAACACTCACAGTTTAACCTACATTAAGGGAACGAATTATCGAACTTCAGCGGAGTGACAAATTCCTCAATCTTATGCAAAGTAAAGTTCGAGACCAGAAAATCAAGGACTTTTTGATAGCCTCAGATGGAGCTTTGGAATTCAAAGGAAGAATCTGCATACCAAAAGATATTGGGTTAAGAGATGAAATAATGAGAGAAGCTCATATGACTCCTTATACTTCACATCCTGGAGAGACAAAGATGTACAGCGATCTTAGAAGTAACTTCTGGTAGAGAGGCATGAAACGAACAATTGCACAGTTCATTAAGAAATGTCTATCTTGCCAAAGAGTTAAATCCGATCATCAAAGACCATCTGGATTGCTAAACCCATTAGAAATTCCAGAATGGAAATGGGAGCACGTGACTATGGATTTCATTACAGGGCTACCAAGAAGCCCTAATCAACATGAAGCTATATGGGTTATTGTTGATCGATTAACAAAGGTTGCACACTTCATACAAGTCAAAATGACGTACTCGATGAACCAATTAGCAAGGCTGTATATCGATGGGGTAGTTCGACTAAATGGAGTTCCGGTTTCAATTGTATCTGATAGAGATCCACGATTCACTTCTAAATTTTGGAAGAGCTTACAATCAGCAATGGGAACTAAACTGAACTTTAGCATCGCATTCCATCCGCAGACAGATGGACAATCAGAAAGAACCAACCGAATTCTTGAAGATCTACTTAGAACATGTGTTTTGGACTTTGGACGAAGCTGGGAAGATCATTTGTCCTTAGTAGAATTTGCTTATAACAACAGCTACCAGTCAACTATTGGAATGGCTCCTTATGAAGCACTTTATGGACGAAGATGTAAGACTCCCATTCATTGGGATAAAGTTGGAATAAGAAAGATCTTAGGCCCAGAATTAATAGAAAGGTCCACAGAAGCAATCACCAAGATTCAAGAGAGAATCAAAATAGCCCAAGATCGACAGAAATCTTATGCGGATTTGCGGAGAAAGGAACTGCAATTTGAAATTGGAGAAAAGGTGTTTCTGAAAGTTTCTCCAATGAAGGGAATAATCCGATTTGGGAAAAAAGTGAAGTTGAAACCAAGATTCATTGGGCCGTTTGAAATCTTAGAACGTATTGGAAATGTCGCATACCGACTTGCCCTCAGTCCAGAATTTTCTGCAGTTCATGACGTCTTTCATGTATCAGTGCTACGAAAATATGTGGCAGATCAGAGTCATCACATTGAGCTTGAACCATTCGAACTTGAGAAAGATCTAACTTATAAGGAACGACCTATGTCCATTATTGGAAAGAAGATCAAGACCTTGAGAAATAGAAATATACCATTAGTTTTGGTACAATGGAATAGGCATGGAAAAGAGGAAGCTACATGGGAGCGCGAAAGTGACATTCAGAATGAGTACCCCGAGTTATTCCTGTAGCCAAACCAAATTTCGGGACGAAATTTTTAAAAAGGTGGGGGGAGTTGTAACACCCGTTTTCAAGAAAACCTGCATTGCATATTTCACAAAATTTCTTTTACCTTTTAAATTGAAAAATGATTCGAAGTGAACGATTATGTTACTTAAAGTCATGATTTAAGTATTATGTGGTACTCAATGATTTTACGTATTTTATGAGCTAATGTTTCTTTCGAGATTTTAAAGTATTTTGCAAGATTGCTTACGGAGGAAACCGAGCTTGATCTCAACTCACTTGACAATCATGGATAAAAGTAAAAAGATAAGATATAGATAAGTTTAAATGAGAAAAAATGATATTAGATTTTTATGCAAAGATTATTCGTTTATGTCATAAATGCTTTTATTTTATTAAATTTTAATCATGATCTTCATATATGATTCCATGTGATAAAATAATTTACATAAATTGTACTTAGTAAGTACTTGTGTATAAATTATGTTAATGTAATATTATTATTATTATTATATTTAATGTTATTAATGTTGATTTAATATATATAGATGTGTAGATTATGTATGTATATTTAGTAAATTATCTAAAGCAAATATATGTATAATTAATTATTTTATGTATATAATAAATAAGGTTTAGGATAAGTTTTGGAGAGATGATTTTTTTTTCCTTCTCTTCACACACGTGCCTTTTTCTTTATAGTAAGATAGAGATGATATATTTTCTTCTTTCTCTTTCATTATCATACATTTCCATTTTGCAGAGAGATTGAGTGAAGAAGGGTAAGGTTTAATGCATTTTCTTGCTTTATGTTTCAATTTTAATTGTTTTTAAGCTTTATCCCCAAATTAATTGTATATATGTAAGTATAGTTGGTGTGCTTTTTTTGTGGTTGTGTGGGGAAGAAAAACAGGGGAAAAGATGGGGAAGAAAACAGAGGAAAGGAAAGGAAGAAGAAGAGGGGGAAATAGGGAGAGACGGGAGGAGGCGCCACAGCACGGAGCGGCGCCGAGCAGAGACGAAGAGGGCGGCGCCGCTCACGGCGCCGCCATGGTGTGTTTTGTGTGTGTATCATGTGTATATATATGTGTGTATATTGTGTATATGCTGTAGAATAGGTAGAAGGAAAGAAGTAGAAAGAAAAGGGGGAAGGAAGGCGGAGGGCACCGCCGCACGAGGTGGCGCCGAGCGGAAGCAGCGGCGGCCAAGCTGTGCGCTGCGATGGAGGCGGTGGCGGCGGCGAAGTGCTGCTGGGTTGAGAGGAGAGTGTGTGTGCGTGTATTTTGTGCTGCTGGGTGTGTGGGCACCGCCGTGAGTGGCGGCGCCGAGTGTTGTGGTGGCCGGCGACGGGTCTGACGCCGGCAGGGGAGGAGCGGCGGCGGCCGAACGGGCTGCGGCCGAGAGGAGTAGCGACGGGGGAGGGTGTTTGGAGACAGGGGTGACTTTGGTGAATTTGATTTAGTTTGGGGGCTATTTTGCAAATTTCCAATTTTACTTATTGATTATTTAAGCCTCTAATTTCTATGTAATTGCTTTTCGGTCCCTACAGATTATGTTAGTTTCAGTTTAGCCCCTGAATTTAATTTAAATTACAGATTGACCCCAGAACTTAAAGAACTAATAGATTAACCCTCAAAGTTTACATAAATTATATTTTAACCCCTAAACTTTACTATAATTATAAGTTGAACCCAATACTGTACCGGATATTATTTTATGACCTCAAACCGTATTTTTTTTATGTGTCTTTCTAAGACTAAAATTTTTAGTTAAATACCTAAGGTTTAAATTATAAGTATATTTGTTGTTTATATGTGTATCATGTTCAATGATTTTTAATTCTTTGTACAAGCAATTAAAATCTATGAATTTTCAGTATGTTAACCTAAATGAATATATATATGATCATATGAATAATATTGTGATTTTAAGAATTATATATGAATTAGTAAAATTTGTTACATCTTTATGTGTCATTTTAGGACTAAGATTGCTAGTTTAAATATCTAAAGCTTAAGCATGTGTATGTAGATTTCTTTTAAATGCAAATCATGTTTAAATGATTCTTATATGATAATTTTATCATCAAAATTTTTTTATATATGAGTCTAATGTATGTGTATTTTGTATGATGTATAATTTATATAAATGCTTTTTATGTATATGGAATCATGTTAATATTTATGTTTGGTATGAAGTCTTTATATTTAATTACTAGTGATTATGCTTTAGATTAAATAACCTAATATAAAATACTAAAGATCATGTTTATGACATAAGAAACTAAACGATTAAGTATGTCGAGTGCAGTTGAGACGAACGGTGATTCCAAAAGCAATTCTCAAGCTGTCATCTTAAAGTGGGTAACTTCTAATCTCTACTATATGTGTATGAAAATCTACGGCTGAAGCTCCGTAGCTATAACCGGTAGTTGCTTCACTATCGAGCGACGACCATAAGGGCGAGAGTGCCTGGTCTATGAAAGCAAGGTTTAGTGGGCGAGCGACTCCCACATTCCTTTATGTTATGTATGGTCCAGGGTGAGCGAGCCCAAAGGACATGTAGTATGTACTTAATAATTTAATTGTGTCAATGAATATTAGAGAATACAGTTATCCCACTGGGATTCCTCTCCGGAGGTGTCTCATGATTCCACTTTTATTATTTTCAGGTTCGGCGTATGATAACGTGGACGTGTAGCAAGCTGATCTGTCTTTCCATCACCCCTCTCATGTTAAAGTACCAAAACAGTATTTACTTTTAAGAACAATGTTATATTTTGGATATGTAAATTATGCTAGATGATGGGTCTAGACTTGTATTTTGGTATAATATGTTTGCTCTATTATGTTATCTCATGTAAGGGTTTGTTTGAACGTTTAACCTAGAAATGTGGATAAAACACGAGTTTTGGTAATAATTGTTTTATGTTTTTTTTAAAAAAAATGTCTCGTGTTTTCCTTTAAGTCTTCCGCTGTAAACTATTTTATGAATTCTTTAATTAATAAGTTAGTAAAGGGAGACGACCTGATTTCCAATTAATGGGGATTGGGGCGTTACAAAAAGTCTTCCTAAAGGTGAAGAACAGAAGAGGTGAGCCCATCTATTGTGTGAGCTTTCTACTGTGTCCAAAAATAAAGAGGAAGAGGGGTCAGACACAGTAGTTGGAGATAAAGTACGAGAAGAAAAGTTGCAGCAAGCTACTGCACCAAGACTTCTTTGCTCTTTCACCGACTCTTGAGTATAAACCTCAGTTCCTTCTTCTTCAAAAAGACATCCTCACCTTTACTCCAATTCTCCTCCACGATCAAAGAGGAAATCGACTGGAGCAAACCTGGCATAATAGATGAAGAAACGAGAAAGAAGCACGCAAGAAGCTAAAGTGGAAAAGAAAGAATGGAAAGAGCAAGAAGAATAGAATAATGAATTTAGATAGGATGTTTATTGTAACTTTGCTTACTGCGTTGTAATGTACACGTTTTTCCTAATAAAATGTCTTCTATTCTTCAAAAATCTCATTCCCTGTGCCCTTTCTTTTAGATTTATATGTGATTTGTGTATGAAAGTAGTATGCCCAACAAATGTCATACTTTAAATATGCTTTCTATGCTTAAGAGGTTTTATTCTTGTGATCTTCTGTAAAAGGTTTTGTCATCATCAAAAAGGGGGAAATTGTTGGATACATTTGTAGAATGTTTTGATGAGACAAATCCTTAAAGTAACTCTAAATATGCATAACCAATCTTAGGATAAGGTTACTGCAATAGAGTTATTACAGAAGATTAAAAGAAACAGAGAAAGTGTCAAATAGAAGGATACTAAAGAGAAAGGTTATAAAGAATCGAATGAACTAATTAAGGATACTATTGACTTCAGGAAGCTACTAGAAGGAACCTCACCAAAGCAGAATACAGCGGGACAGGAAGCTACCTAGAAGATCATGCCAGGCAGCATGCTACAGAAGCCTCGAAGCCACCTGAAGGAGCAAACCAGAAGAAGGAAGCTCCAGAGTGAAGCTAGAGGAGGAAGCTGCAAAAGCACGCATGGGGAGAAAAGTCAAAATTACCGGTAGACACAAAAAGTTACCGGTAGAGAGAAAAGAGAAGAGGAGCCAATTGGAAAAAGACACGTGAAAAGTGAAAAGTTGGCGTGTGTCAAGAGTGCGGTGCAGAAATGATGTAAATCTGTCTACCTTTAACGGGCAGATTTCACACCCTATAAAGAGGAGGACTGAAGACTGAAAATGGGGGCGTGCAAAAGAGAAGCACATAATGTGCAAGAGAGAAAAGAAGTGAGCACATCAAAATATCCAAGCTCACAAAGAGAAACGTAAAACAGGAGTGGAGCTCAAAAGAGAGAAGCGCAGAAGATGGGGGAAGCCTTAGAAAAGAGAGTGTTCCAGGAGAGCTGATGAAAAGAAGAAGAGCTCGAACACTCCACACCCCAAGAAGACGCACACCCAATCTACCAGTTAGCAGCAAGCTTCAGTAGAATCAGTCTGCATACGAAGGCCAAGCTTGCTGCACCCAGTTGAAGAAGAATGAGATTAACCTCTCTAAAAGGTTGTCTCGGAGTACTCAGTGCGAGGAGTAATGTCCTGCTGAGTTTACCACTTTCTATGAGAGAAAGTGAGGACCCTGGGTGTGTAGAATAAGATCCTGTGTGGGTCAAGGGAAAGTAGGCAAGTATCTGTGTGAAGTCTTGCTACTTACTTGTGTGAAGTTGGCAAAGATAACATCCTTGCGTCTTTATCAGCTTACTGCATCTCATGCATTCATACACTCTTTCTGATAAGCTGCACAACTTCTACTCAGCTCAGTATTAAGCTTTCGCAAACCACTCTAATCGGTAACCTCCCAAAAGGTTACTGATCTTAGAAGTGAGCCGAAAGACTTTGAAGAAAAAGTAGAAAAGGAAGGTAGGCTTATTCACCCTCCCCCCCCCTCTAAGCCTACCTACAGCAGTTTAGGGACCAACAAATCCTTTACCACCCGAATCAAAAGATGAATCTAGTGGGGCATAGAGTCAGCTAGTGGACATAGTAGTCTTACCAGATGAGGAGGATGCATGATCAGACATTGCAGGAGAAGTTCATATCACTGGAGACACCCCTATCATCATGGGAAAGGCTGCAAAGTTGGATGTTCTTGCGGTTGCTGCGGCTCTTGAGGAAACACTGAAAGCAGCAATCGTTAAAGAAGGGACCACGGTGCCAGAACTCTCTGTTGATGAGTTACCAATGGAAGTCAATAAAACGGCTGAGGAAATTACACCAATAGAGATGTAAGGTGTAATTTCTGAGGATCCTGTGAATCGTGGAACGACGATTGTAGAGGAGGCCACAATAAACAGGTTGCTAACATAGAGCCTACTATTGATACGAATTCAGTAGAACAGACTGCTCAGAAAGAGTCTACTGCTGAAGAGGCAGCTACTAAAGAGTCTACTGTAGAGGAGTCTACCCAGCAAAAGACTTCGATGAAACAGATAGAAGTTGAAGAGGAGCCGGAGGAGGAAGGGCCCTCTGAAGAAATAATAAGGAGGATGCAAGCCTGTAAGGGAAATGTCCCTCAGGATGAAATACCAGCTGATGATAAGGAGATATCAGCTCGTGTGGAGGTAGACAATGATGATAAGGAAGTATCAACACGTGAGGGAGCAGACACTGAAAGTTTCATTTCTAGCTCCAGCAGCGATGAAGGATCACCCAGTGAACAGGGTGAATCTGGAGTCGAAAAATCCAAATCTCTAAACCCTTCTCTTTCTATGCAGATTGATGAGCAAAAATCCTTTAATGATGTCCTCAAGGCAATAGGAAAACTTGGGACATCCTTAAGCAAAGCAAGCAAGCAGATGAGAGCTGAGGCAAGGAAGGATCAGTTTCAAGCTTTCTTCAAGATGGACACATTAATACAACCTTGGCTAAACTGCAAAAGTCCATCTCCTCCCTAACCTCCTCTACCATTCTGGTTGACACCATCAAAAGCATGAACGAAAAGCTCAATTCCCAAGCTAACAGCTTAATAGAAATAGAGTTGGAACAACAATTTGTGACGGCTTCCCTCAAGGAGGTCTCCAACTCTCAGTTTGAACAGAATCAAAACTTGGAGGATCATATTGATATTTTAACCAGTGTGCATGAAATGCTCAAGTTTGGAGTTGGCTCGGCCTTTGGTGATAACAAAAAGGGGAAAAAGGCAATTAAGAGGATCGAGCAGAAAAAACTGCACGTCCTCTCCTCTTGTAAACAACTAACAATCTTGCCTAAGAAGGATTCAGGAGGTGATGGAGGAGGCCATGAAGGAAGTTCCAGAGGACAACAAGATAGCATAGCAACCAAAAGAAAATCTGAAGCTATCTCTAAAGTGCATTCTGGTCTTCGTAAAGGAATAGAAGAAAGAGAGGAGAAAAGAAGGAGAGTTGAAGAAGAGCTATGTAAAGCGTCAGATGATCATTTTAAGGAAATAGCGAAGAAAAGTCTGTCAAAGATCTTTCTCCCTCAAAAGCAACCTGATCTGGAAGCTCTTGCAGCAGACGAAATGAATGCACCAAACTCTTTTCGCATCTTCTTGGAAAGAAGCCCAGACTCTAGGAGCTCCAGATTCCAAGTATGGGAGCTCCCTAAAATCGATCTACCTACCTCTCATAGTCCATCCTTTCCGCAGATCAACTTCTTCAAACAAGCAGAATACTTGAAGTACTATATCAAGTTATGCAAAGAGTCCATACTTATAAAAGGCAAAACTCATCGTGAAGGGCTTAAATGTTTCAAGGATCTTGCTAGCAGAGGTGTACTCCCAATCCAGATCACGCTAAAAGGTAGAATGAACAGAGGAGAAATCATCCCTTTCTGTGAAGATTTCTGGCTAAGGTACGTGGAGACACCTGAGATGAAAAGGCTAATGGAACCAACCTACCAAGAGTCTATCCTCAACTGGTGGAAGGATTAAAGGAAAGAAAGAAAGAGATCTTCCTGGCTCAAGATGCCGTAAACCTTCATGTTCCCTAATCTTGTTTATATTCTATTTGCTGATTTACACTTATTATGCTCTGATATCGTTCAAATTTATTAACTCAATAAAAATATCTATTTTTGATCTGAAAAGGCTCATTACTCGTGAACTTATGTTTAATCTCTTGATTTGAATTCTCCATAATTACATATATATCTTGTTGATCTGATTATAAGAATTAGTTCTCATAAATTATCTGATATAGTCATTGATCCTCTTAAAGGAAGTTTTGTCATCATCAAAAAGGGGGAAATTGTAAGGAACATTCTATAAGATTTTGATGAATGACAAAACATGTAATAGATTAGGATCCAGAATATGTATTTAGATTCCAGTGTAAAAAGTCGTTAAGTATAGGATCAAGGGCATGAAGACATTGCTGCATGAAACCGAAAGAAAATAAGAAGTAAACAGGGATACATATTTGCAGCAGGCTACTCAAAAAGGATACTGGCCGCACTACCCGAGGATATTAAAGTTACTAACTACTAGATGGATAAAAAGAGAGCTGAAGACAACTGAAGCATCAGGAGGCATCAGCAACCTGATTTAGTAGTAGTTACCTCGAAAGTCATGTACGAGGTTAACATTAGGCACAAGGCGCATTTACAACCAATCAAGTTATGCCACGTATCGAAAAGTAAAAAGGAAGTTTGAAGGGAAGACAGACTAAGTATGGCGATAGTAGCAACAGTCAAAGTACAACCTCAACGGTCAGTGTACAAACCAAGCAGAAACTGTCACGTTGATCTATAAAAGCTGCAAAGAAGGATCACCCTCTCCAACGGACAAAAAATTCGAATCGCCTATAAATGTTGGAAGACTGACACATGAAATACACCTGAAACTCTTACGATAAAAATGCTCAAGCTATCAAAAATCATCTATAAATACATAGAAGTTTCAAGTCCAATCTAA
Organism: Scutellaria baicalensis; assembly: GCA_005771605.1. Lineage (NCBI taxonomy): Eukaryota > Viridiplantae > Streptophyta > Magnoliopsida > Lamiales > Lamiaceae > Scutellaria > Scutellaria baicalensis. The sequence goes on along the minus strand of CM016725.1, from coordinate 4,557,958 downwards.
CAACAAGCTATCCTTAGCTTTGAGAGCTCAATCGTCTCTAAGCTTGCAGCCTGTGTTGTTGAAGAATTCTTCTTTTTATTTTAGAATGTAAAGGAGTTGTTTGATCAAAGGGTATTCCTGATCAAGTATTTTCGTTCTTAGTAGAAGAACAAGAGCTCTGTGTGAGCTAGAGAAGTTTGGTCACTGTGCAGTAACCCTGTATGGGAGAGACTGACAGTCTTTGTTAGGTTTAGGTTGTCAAAGCAAGACTTGTGTAAATCAACCGTTAGACCTAACAAAAGTTCCTCCTTGTGTAGGAAAAGAGAGACGTAGAGGGATTACTCCACCCTTGAACCTCTATATATCATTGTGTTCTTTACTGTGCTGTTTTGATTGATCTTATTAATGTTATAGCTTATCTGCTCTTATCATTTGCATATCATTTATTAGCATAATATTTGTTTTCAGAAAGAAGCTTTGCTTGAAAAGTATTTCCGCTGTGCATAAATCTTATTCTGTCTTAAAGCTTAAGGTAACTGCTCAAGCAGTAACCTTCAGGGCAGTTAGTTCCTTAACAAACTGCCTGTGTGTCTTTTCTAGAAGAAAAGATGGAAAATTTTTAGTAGGCTTATTCACAACCCCCCCCCCCCAAGCCTACTACCACTTGGGACCAACATCCTCCGCCTGTCCTCTCCTTCTCATTCTCTTTAAGCAGAATCTATCCCATGGAAGGGTTGGATTCTTCTCTTCTCCACCTTTGGAAGACTTTTGATCTTCCAAGATCCTTCGCAGTTTCTTCCCCCTTTTTAACATCATCATCAAGCTGAAGCTCTTGGTTACTGGAGAGGGATCCTTCGCTCCATCCTCCGGCCTCTAAGAGGAGAACTTGGGTGCAAGTCCTTTGGATTTGAGGTGAGGGCAGTAAGCTAGAAGATCGAGTCTTTTGAGAAAGATCTGCTTAGGAAGAATCAAGCGTGAGAGGTGACTTTTCATGATATGAGATGTGCTTGGTTGATTATTTGCAGAGAATGTGCTGCTAAAAAGGAATGGAGAGAATGGTTTTAAACAGTCTGGTGCCATGTTGTTTTAAGGATATGAGAGAGTATATGAATGAAGATAAGAGTAAGGAGTGCATGTATATATAGAGTTTGAGATACTCCCTATTTTGAGGTTAGATCTTTAAAGATCTAATTAACTGCTTCATCGGTTTCAAATGAAGTTGTTAGCAGTTACCACAGCTTTGCTTTTTGCCTCTGCATGAGGTGATTGCATGAATATACTCCACCCTTAGATTTTTCTGATCGCACGACTGATATCCTAGGGTTCTGAAAAAGGTGGTCTACTTCTGAAAAGGTGATCCACTTTTCATGCGCACACGTTACCGAGAGTTTTTTAGTAACCGCTGGATTTTACGAGATGTGACCCACTAGTGACCTCTTTTGCAGTGACTTGATGATAAGTGCCCTGATTGTCCAGTGACCTAGTATCCAGAAGTTTGGTGTCTAGCATCCTAGTATGCAGAGACCTGGTGTTCAGTAACCTGGTATCCAGTAACCTGTTATCCAGCAAATCAATAGCCTATTGTCTATGGTGAAGTGACCTTCCTTTAGAATTTTCAGCTTCCTGTGGCAATCACATCTTGTTTCTGTTGTTTGGGTTCCTCTTGGTGTCTGCTTCCTGTTGATTTTGCAGATATGTTCTTTGAAGCTTGCTTTAGTTCTTGTAGGACCTTTATTGAGCCTGGAGGTCTTCTTCTTGGTTGCACAAAGGTTTGAAGGTTGCTTCTTGTAGCCTTTTGTTGAAAGTACCTGCAGAATGAATATTCTTACATAAGTCCTTTTGGGTTAGTTTTCTTTCAGAAACCCAAACTTTCCTTACAACCGATAGTTGCTCTAGTAATAGTTCCTTCAATATTTTTGCCAGTAAGCATAGGATAATAGAAATTGGGTGTGTGCAGATGTTTACGTACTGTATCTTTTAGGAGTATGAAAAACTTTAGATATAGATCAGACAAAACATGATACTAGTAAGGTAGACAATTTTCTTTACTTATCAGAGTTGTTGTTGTCTGCTTGGTTTCTTCAGATAATGTTATGTTGCTGCAAACATCTTACAACATACTCATTTCCATTGGGTTTCTTCAAGGGTTTTAACTCCCTTGCCTACTGAGTTACCTTGGTTTGTATTATAAGTTCCCTTTTACTTTATGATTAATTCTTTAAGATGTGGGGTCACTTTCTCAAAATCACTTGAACTTTTAACCAGATATAGATATTCGGAGCTATCTTGTCATAAGACATATTAGGGAAAATATTTAGAAAGAGATACCTTGTCATCGTTGTTCTATTTTCAAGTGTTGGCTTCGTCCTTACTTTCTCTTAAAGTGTGGACTGTTTGATGGAGTGTGCTTCTCATCTTACTCCTCTGCTCGGCTTCTTCAGCACTTACTTTTAAGGTTACTGTCTGCTCATTGCTATCTTCTGGAGGCTCCAATATGATCCATACTCTTAGCTTTGCCTTGTAACAGCTTCCTTTTCAGGTTCAGCAACTTGTTTCATTTGTTGGTCTGCTCTACATTAAGTAGAAGCTTGCTCCTTATGCACAGCTTCCTGCTTAGTAGCCTTTTTCTTGAGCATAGCTTGTTGTTCACCAGCTTCCTGCTCCTGAGCAGTTTTTTTCTTCACTGCTCAGCCTGCTCTTCGATTTTCTTCTTAGCCGATATTGTCTTCACACAAGTCATACTTTTCAAAGAAGGCATATGATGCGAGAGAGAGAGAGAGAGAGAGAGAGATGTTTTCAATGAGGGGATCTGGATTGATCAGTTAGATCAGACGTTTCATCCATCCTAATCTGATGCCAGTTGTTGGTCCCAAGTGGTAGTAGGCTTGGGGGGTGAATAAGCCTACTGTATTTTCAAAACTTTTCTTATCTTCAGAAGGCTTAGGTCCAGAGTCAGTAATCTTTTGGGAGGTTACTTATCAGAGTTATATTGCAGAAGCTTTCTTTCATTGAAAACACTAGTATGGAAGATATGCATCTAACATAAGATATACAGATAGAAAAGTAAGCACAAACAAATGCATAGATATACAGAGGTTCGAATGTGGATTAATCCTTCTAACATTCTCTCTGCCTCTTCTCAAGAGGGAATATTTGTTAATCTTGATGATTTACATAGCCCTATCTATTACAACACAGACTTAACAAGTAAGTAGCAAGCCTACTCATAGCTACTCACAGCTGCTTGTCTACTCTCCTAATTGACCCACATAGGATCCTATCTAACCCACTCAGGATCCTTACTTTCTTTTACAGAAAGCGAACAACTTATCAGGATCCTAGTCCAAACTAAGCACTTCGAGACAGTCCTTAAAAGGGTTGTCTTCTTCTTCAACTGGATGCAGCAAGCTTTAGCTTCTTTTACAGGTTGCTCTGCTGTAGCTTACTGCAAGACTGAGTGACTGAATATTCTAGCATTTCTGGGGTTTAAAGTGTTTGAGCTTTCTACTCTTTTGATCTTTTATACACTCTTTTCTCTCTTCTTATTTTTCTTCTTCTTTATTCCCCCACTTTGCTCTTTTTTCTTCTATATGCTCTTCCCCCTCTTATCTGTGTTCTCTATTGTGCCCTTCTATTCTTCTCTCTATGTCTCCAGTCTTCTTCTATTTATAGATTAGGAAATCTGCCCGTTGAAGGTGAGTTGGTTTCCATCATTAAATGTGTCGCACTCCTTCTGATACATGCTAGCTTTTCACTTTCCTCGTGTCTTCATCTGATAGACTCCATTTCTCTTCTCTCTACTGCAAACTTTCAGCTTCCTTCCCATGCTTGCTTTGTAGCTCCCTTCCCAGCCTTGTTTTGTACAGATGGCTTGAGGCTTTTGTAGCTTGCTGCTTTGCTGTATACTTCAGCATGGTCTCTTCCAGGTGGCTTCCTGTCAGGTAGCTTGAGTCTTCAATAGCTTGCTGCTTTGCAGTATGCTTTGGCGTAGTCTCTTCCAATTAGCTTCCTGCAGTAAGCAGTATCCTTTTTAGTTTACTAGTTTCCTTTCACCATTCTTTGTAGTAGCCTTCCTTCGAAGCTTTCTCTGTCGTATCTTTCTGCAGTAACCTTGTTGTAGTAACCTTACAAGATAGGTTATGCATATAGATTGAGGGTTACTATTCTATGGTTTTGTCTCAACAAAACATACTTAAATATGTTCTAACAATTTCCCCCTTTTTTATGATGACAAAACCTTTGCAGATAAGATCAAAAGGTCATAATCATTTAAGCACAGAAAGCAGATGTAAGATATATAAATGTAGAACATACTGCTTTCATTAAACCACGTACAAGTCAAAAAGAAAGGTCACAAGGAGTGAGCTTCAGAGAACAAAAGATATTTTATATAGATAAAACATTTACAATACAACGCAGTAAGCAAAGTACAATGTAAATATTCTATCTTGCTTTTCTGGCTCATTCTTCTTTCTTTTGCTCTTTTTTTTCTTTTTTTTTCTCCTTTACCTTTCTGCTAGCTTTAATCTTTTTTGTCTAGTTTTTCCCTCTTCTGTGCAAGTTCTTGCTCCCATTTGATTTTCCTCTATTATTGGGGAGATGAGCAGAAAAAGGTGAAGAGATTTGAAGAGAGAAAACGGAGGTTACACATGAGGGGAAAGTGGAGTAGCAGAGAAGTCTAGGCACAATAACTTGCTGCAGCCTTTCTTCCTTCTCCTAATCTCACTAACTCCTCCGTCTGTCCACTCCTTCACATTCTCTTTAAGCAGAATCCATCCCATGGAAGGGCTGGATTCTTCTCTTCTCCACCTTTGGAAGACTTTTGATCTTCCAAGATCCTTCGCAGTTCCTTCCCCCTTTTTGACATCATCATTGAGCTGAAGCTCTGGGTTACTGGAGAGGGATCCTTCACTCCATCCTCCAGCCTCTAAGAGGAGAACTTGGGTGCAAGTCTTTTGGATTTGAGATGAGGACAGTAAGCTAGAAGATCGAGTCTTCTGAGGAAGATGTGCTTAGCGACAATCAAGCATGATAGGTCATTTTTTCATGATTTGAGATGTGCTTGGTTGATTATTAGCAGAGAATATACTGCTAGGAAGGAATTGAGAGAGTGGTTTCAAACAGTCTGGTGCTATGTTGTTTTAAGGATATGGGAGAGTATATGAATGACGATAAGAGTAAGGAGTGCATGTATATATAGAGTTTGAGATAATGCCTGTTTTGAGGTTAGATCTTTAAATATCTAATTAATTGTTTCGCCGGTTTCCAATAAAGTTATTGGCAGTTACCACAGCTTTGCTTTTTGACTCTGCATGAGGTGATTGCGTGAATATATAGTCAACATCTGATTCTCCACCCTTAGATTTTTCTGATCCCACCCTAGGGTTCTGAAAAAGGTGGTCTACTTCTGAAAAGGTGATCCACTTTTCATGCGCACACATTACCGAGAGTTTTTCGGTAATCGCTGGATTTGACGAGATGTAACCCACTAGTGACCTCTTTTCCAGTGACTTGATGATAAGTGTCTTGATTGTCCAGTGACCTAGTATCTAGAAGTTTGGTGTCTAGCATTCTGGTATGCAGCGACCTGGTGTTCAGTGACCTAGTATCAAGCAACCTGGTATCTAGCGTCCTGATATTCAGCGACCAGTTATCCAGCAACCTAGTATCCAGTAGCCTGGTGTCTAGCATCCTGTTGTCAGAACTTCTTTTTTCCTTAACTTCGTCAAGTCTTTCCCCTTGGAATCAATAGCCTATTGTCTAGGGTAAAGTTACCTTCTTTTAGAATTTTCAGCTTCCTGTGGCAATCACATCTTGCTTCTATTGTTTGGGTTGCTCTTGGTGTCTGCTTCCCGTTGATTTTGCAGATTTGTTCATTGAAGCTTGTTTTAGTTCTTGTAGGACCTTTTTTAGCATGGAGGTCTTCTTCTTGGTTGCTCAAAGGTCTGAAGGTTACTTGTTGTAGCCTTTTGTCGAAGGTACTTGCAAAATGAATATTCTTACATATGTACCTATACGAGTATAGGTCCTTTTGGGTTAGTTTTCTTTCAGGAACCCAAACTTTCCTTACAACTGATAGTTGCTCTAGTAATAGTAACTTCAATATTTTTGCCAGTAAGCATAGGATAATAGAAATTGGGTGTGTGCAGATGTTTATCTACTGTATCTTTTAGGGGTATGAACAACTTTAGATATAGATCAGACAAAAGATGATACAAGTAAGGTAGACGATTTTATTTACTTTATAAGTTCCCTCTTACTTTATGATTAATTCTTTAAGATGTGGGAATTAGGATGATTAATTCTTTCAGATGTGGGATATAGATATTCGGAGCTATCTTGTCATAGGATATATTAGGCCAAAATTTAGAAAGAGATATCTTGTCATTGTTGTTCTCTTTTCAAGAATTTGTTTCATCGTTGCTTTCTTTTGAAAAGTGTACCGTTTGATGGAGTGCGCTTCTCATCTTACTCCACTGCTCAGCTTCTTCTGCACTTTCTTCCAAGGTTACTGTCTGCTCATCACTATCGTCTGGAGGCTCCAGTATGATCCATACTCCTAGCTTTGCCTTGTAACAGCTTCCTCTTCAGGTTCAGCAACTTGTTTCACTTGTTGGTCTGCTCTGCATTAAGTAGAAGTTTGCTCCTTATACACAACTTCCTGCTTAGCAGCCTGTTTCTTGAGCATAGCTTGCTGTTCAGCAGCTTCCTGTTCCAGAGCAGTTTTTTTTTTCACAGCTCAGCCTACTCATCGATTTTCTTCTTAACCGCTATTGTCTTCACACGAGTCATACTTTTCAAAGAAGGCATATGATGCAAGAGAGAGAGAGAGAGAGAGAGAGAGAGAGAGAGAGAGATGTTTTCAATGATGGGATCTAGATTGATAAGTTAGATCAGACGTTTCATCCATCGTGCTCTGATACCACTTGTTGGTCCCAAGTGCTAGTAGGGGGGATTAATAAGCCACTGTATTTTGGAGATTATTTATCAGAGTTATATTGCGAAAGCTTTCTTTCATTGAAAACACTAGTATGGAAGATATGCATCTAACATAAGTTATGCAGATAGAACAGTAAGCACAAACAAATACATAGATATACAGAGGTTCGAAGGTGGAGTAATCCTTCTACATCCTCTCTGCCTCTTCTCAAGAGTGAACATTTGTTAATCTTGTTGATTTACAATGCCCTATCTAATACAACACAGACATAACAAGTAAGTAGCAAGCCTACTCATAGCAGCTCACAGCTGCTTGCCTACTCTCCTAACTGACCCACACAGGATCCTATCTGACCCACTCAGGATCCTTACTTTCTTCTACAGAAAGCGAACAACTTATCATGATCCTGGTACTAACTAAGCACTCTGAGACAGTCCTTAAAAGGTTTGTCTTCTTTTTCAACTGGATGCAGCAAGCTTTGGCTTATTTTGCAGGTTGCTCTGTTGTAGCTTGTTGCAGGACTGAGTGACTGAATATACTTGTGTTTATAGGGTTTAGAGTGTTTGAGCTTTCTACTCTTCTTTTGATCTTTTATACACTCTTTTCTCTCTTCTTCTTTTTCTTCTTCTTTATTCCCCCACTTTGCTCTCTTTTCTTCTATATGCTCTTCCCCCTCTTATCTGTGTTCTCTCTTGCGCCCATCTATTCTTCTCTCTCTATCTTCAGTCTTCAGTCTTTTTCTATTTATAGATTAGGAAATCTGCCCGTTGAAGGTGGGTAGGTTTCCATCATTAAATGTGTCGCACTCCTTCTGATACACGCCAGCTTTTCACTTTCCACGTGTCTTTATCTGATAGACTCCATTCCTCTTCTCTCTACCGGTAACTTTCAGCTCCCTTCCCAGGCTTGCTTTGTAGGTCCCTTCCCAGCCTTACTCTGTCAGGTGGCTTGAGGCTTCTGTATCTTGCTGCTTTGCAGTATGCTTTAGTGGTCTCTCCAGGTGGCTTCTTGTCAGGTAGCTTGAGTATTCGGTAGCTTGCTGCTTTGCAGTATGCTTTGGCATAGTCTCTTCCAGTTAGCTTCCAATAGTAAGCAGTATACTTTTTAGTTTACTAGATTCCTGTCACCATTCTCTGCAGTATCCTTCCTTCGAAGCTTTCTCTGTCGTATCTTTCTGCAGTAACCTTACAAGATATGTTATGCATATACATTGAGGGTTACTATTCTATGGTTTTGTCTCATCAAAACATACTTAAATATGTTCTAACAGGGCGTACCTTGAAGATCAAGAGGATCAAAAAGAAATAATGTTGACCATCCATATCGAATCAAATAAGAATATGTTTGAGCATGAATGTATCAACGATCAGGATAAAGCAGCACTAGAGAGGAGCTGAAATGAAGATGTAACACCCCGTTTTCAAGAAAACCTGCATTGCATATTTCACAAAATTTCTTTACCTTTTAATTGAAAATGATTTGAAGTGAACTCTTATGTTATTTAAAGTTATGATTTACGCATTATGCAGTGCTCGATGATTTTTACGTATTTTATGAATTAATATTTCTTTCGAGATTTTAAAGTATTTTTGCAGGATTGCTTACGAAGGAAACCGAACTTGATCTCATCTCACTCGACAAACATGGATGAAAGTAAAAAGATAAGATATAGATAATTTTAAATGAGGATAAATGATACTAGGTGTTTATGCTAAACTTATTCGTTTATGTCGTGGATTCTTTTATTTTATGAAATTTAATTATGATCTTTATATATTATTTTATGTGATGAAACATATTGTTTGAACATGAATATATGCACCATAATGTGTATTAAAATATGTTCTTTTACACAAGTAAATTATATGAATAAATTACCTTCGTTTTGTAATGAAATTCATAGAGTAAGTATACTTTTGTATAATTTGTGCTATTGTAGTACATTTGTTTATTATTTACTTTAATACAAATAAGTATAAATACGTATATATACACATATATTTTCATAACATATATGTGATCAAATAATAAGAAAAAGAAAGAATGAAAAGAAGCATGCATAATACTAAGCAAAACAAATGTACACACATGGATATATGCACAATAGTAAATGACTAAGCATTTCCTTGTTGCCACCTACTACACCTTCTCATGACACCTCCTACTAAGCTTCTACACCTCCTACTACATTTCCTACAACACATCATAAGATAGGATAGTCATATGCTTTTCACATAAAAAGGGAAACCAAATTTCAGGCTTGAGCTTTGAAGATGAACTAAGAAAGTAATCAAAACAATCACACATCCAATCTTCCTCTTTTGTTTGAAGGTATTTTAGCTGAAACCTTCTTATTTCTTCTATAAATTCAGATATTTGCTGACTTACAGTATATGCTGGAAGTCCAAAGATGTTCTTTGGCATTGGATTTAGAATTTGTTGTTTATAAATTTCATAAATGAAACAAGATAACAATGCTCAGTTTTCTGTCAAAATCTGAAATTCATAACTGTTTATCTACATCATATTCATATGTTATATTCTACTATGTTTTAGAACTTGATCTTATGAATATAATAAAATTTACCTCATGAATTTTGGAGCACAACTGTATTTGTAGGGAATTTTAAATGAAACTCTAATTTCAGCCTATGTTATGCACTGATTTCAGTCAGCTTATAAAATTCATATCTAATTATGTGAGTATTATTCGTGCTTGAAAGTTTTAGGTGTTATACTTCAGTGTGTTATCTAAAGACTGTAAAAATATGAAAAGTTTTCACTAATCCCATAAGGTAGGATAAATTCTTAATTGAAGGTTGATTTCTAGCTGAAATTCAAGTGGAAAACCAGTTAGATAAATGATTTTTAATTTTTGTACAAGCAATTAAAATCTATGAATTTTCAGTATGCTATCCTAAATGAATATTTGTGATCATATGAATAATATTGTGATTTTAGGAATATATATGAATTATTAAAATTGTTACATCTTTATGTGTCATTTTAGGACTAAAATTGCTAGTTTAAATATCTAAAACTTGGGTTATAAGTGTATTGGTTTCTTTTATATTCTAATCATGTTTAAATGATTTTTATATGATAATATCAGCATCAAAACTTCATATATGAGTCTAATATATATATTGCATGATATATGATTAATATAAATGTTTGAATAATGTGTATAGAATTATAATATTTGCATTTGGAACGAAGTATTACCTTAAGTTACTAATGATTATGCTTTAGGTTAAATAATCTAATATAAGATACAAAAGATCATCTTATATGACATGAGAATGTGATCAATTAAGTGTCTCGAGTGCAGTCGAGACGATCGGTGAATCCAGAAGCAATCCTCGGACCGTCAACTTAAAGTGGGTAACTTCTACACTCTACTATGAGTTGATAATTAAATTAGTAAGTTATGTATGAAAATCTACGGCTGAAGCTCCGTAGCTATAACAGGTAGTTGCTTCACTATCGGGCGACGACCATAAGGGCGAGAGTGCCTGGTCTATGAAAGCAAGGTTTAGTGGGCGAGCGACTCCCACATTCCTTTATGTTATGTATGGTCCAGGGTGAGCGTGCCCGAAGGACATGTAGTATGTGCTTAGTAGTTTAATTACTACAACATATATTAGAGAGTACAGTTATCCCACTGGGATCCCTCTCCGTAGGTGTCTCATGATTCTACTTTTAATATTTTCAGGTTCGACGTATGATGATGTGGACGTGTAGTGAGCTGGACTGACTTCCCATCACCCCCTTTAACGTTAATGTACCAAAACAATACTTACTTTTAAGAATAATGTTATATTTTGGATATGTAAATTATGATAGATGATGGGCCTAAACTTATATTATGGTATACATGTGTGTTTTGTTATGTTATCTCATGTAGGAGTTTGTTTGAGCATTTAACCTATAAATGTGGGTGAGACAAGAGTCTTAGAAGTTATTATATTAAGTTTAAAGAAAAAAAATGTCTCATGTTTTCATTTCAGTATTCCACTGTATATTATCTTATGAATTATTTAGTTACTAAGTAAGTAAAGGGTGATGACCTATTCCCATTTAATGGGGATCGGGGCGCCACAACGTGGTATCAGAGCCGAGGTCTAGGGATTTTCACCTCGGACTCTAGGTTGAATGTTTTCAAACGTTATTTGCTTAATCAAGTCAAAGTATTATTAAGATTAAGAATTAAATATGTTGCGTGAAGGGAAAGTCAGCAGCCAGCTACCGTTCAGATCATCGTCGAGTAAGTATTTTAAGTTATATTTCAAAGATATTTAATGAAGAATGATATGTTCAATGAAAGATGTTTGAATTATGATTTGATGCACGTAAGAGATTGTCAGATACAATCTTATGATTATGTGAAAAGTATGAAAGGCAGTATGCAATGTTAAATATTGCAATGGTTTGAGTGATTTAATTATTTTCTTGTTGTTCGAATAAAATTGTTTTATGCAAAACACATGCATTTATTCTCTTCATTGGGTGTTATTTTCTATTCGGGCGTTTTATTAAAAGAAATCATTTTCTTTATAAAGTAAGTATTATGGCCCCACCTTCTAGACAACAGAGAGAAAGACAACATCGTGAGGAGGTACAAGATAATAGGAAAGAACTGATACTAGATTGTGTTAAGAATACAAATCTAGAAGTTAGAGTACCTTCAGGTGAGAATATCAAGATCAAGAACATGGCAAAGGACATTAGATTGGACCTAGATGAACACAAATTCTTAGCTGATCTATATGTGATAGGAATGAAGGGGTTTGATGCCATTTTAGGAATGGATTGGTTGGGTAAAAACCTGAGTTGTGATCCAATGTAAAGACAGAAAGGTGGATTTTGGACAGCGATTCATGTTCTTTGGGTCAAGAACACAAGGATATGTATCATTTATTACTGCGATGAAGACAATCAACCTAATAAGGAAAGGATGGATATAGAGCATACCTAGTGAACATTACGAAAAAAGGAAGACCAGAAGTTGACACCGGCAGACGTGCCAATAGTGAGAGAGTTCCCTGAGGTATTTCCTGAAGACCTCTCGGGAATTCCACCCAATCGATCGGTGGAGTTTTCTATTGATCTAGTGCCTAGAGCTACGCCAGTGTCGAAAGCCCCTTATAGAATGGCCCCTAAGAGCTACAAGATCTTAAGATTCAAATACAAGATTTGATAGATAAGAAGTTCATTCGACCGAGTTCCTCTCCATGGGGAGCACCAGTATTATTTGTAAAGAAGAAAGATGGTTCATTGAGGATGTGTATTGATTATCGAGAGCTTAATCGATTGACGATCAACAATAAGTATCCTCTACCAAGGATTGAAGATTTATTTGATCAATTGAAGAATGCTGGTGTATTTTCAAAGACAGATCTATGATCTGGATATCACCAATTAAAAGTTAAAGAAAGTGATATTCCAAAAACTGCATTTAGAACTCGTTACGGACATTATGAGTTTACCGTAATGCCTTTCGGAGTTACTAATGCACCTGCAGTTTTCATGGACATGATGAATCGTGTATTTCATGAATACTTAGATAGGTTTGTCATTATGTTTATTGATGACATCTTGATCTACTCAAAGGATGCAGAACAACACGAAGGACATCTCAAAACTGTTCTCGAACTTTTGAAACGAGAGAATTTGTATGCTAAGTTTAGCAAATGTGAATTTTGGTCGAACAAAGTAGCATTTTTGGGACATGTCATCACGCCTAAAGGGATAGAGGTTGATCCCGCCAAGGTTGAAGCAGTTTTAAATTGGAGGACCCTAATAAATGTCAATGATATCCGTAGTTTTGTGGGTCTAGCAGGATACTATAGAAGGTTTATCCAAAACTTCTCACGTATCGCGAAACCACTCACACAGCTCACGAAGAAAAGTGAGAAATTTGAATGGTCATCTGAGTGTGAAGCTAGTTTCCAGGAGCTAAAACAAAGGTTGACAACTGCGCCAGTTTTAGCAATACCTGATGAATCAGAAGGATTTGAGATATACACTGATGCATCCAAATCAGGGTTAGGATGTGTATTAATGCAACATGGGAAGGTCGTAGCTTATGCATCACGCCAATTAAAAGTGCATGAACAGAACTACCCAACTCACGACTTGGAATTAGCAGCAGTCGTACATGCATTGAAGATCTGGAGACATTACTTGTATGGAGTAAAATGTGCAGTGTACACAGATCAGAAAAGTTTAAAGTATTTCTTCACCCAGAAGGAACTTAATATGAGTCAAAGGAGGTGGTTAGAACTCGTGAAAGACTATGATTGTATAATTCACTACCACCCAGGAAAAGCAAATGTTGTAGCAGACGCACTGAGCAGGAAAAAGGGACAGCTAATAGTAATACTCACCCATCAGGAAGAATTAATAGAAGAATTTAGGCCGACTAAGGTTGATAATTGTTGATTCAGAACAATCAACTGCGATGTTAGCAGTACTCATAGTTCAACCTACATTAAGGGAATGAATTATCGAACTTCAGCAGAGTGACAAGTTCCTCAGTCTAAAGCAAAGTAAAGTTCGAGACCAGAAAATCAAGGACTTTTCGATAGCCTCAGATGGAGCTTTGGAATTCAAGCGAAGAATCTGTATACCAAAGGATATTGAGTTAAGAGATGAAATAATGAGAGAAGCTCACATGACTCCATATACTTCACATCCTGGAGAGACGAAAATGTACAGAGATCTCAGGGGTAACTTTTGGTGGAGAGGCATGAAACGAACAATTGCACAGTTCGTTAGGAGATGTCTTACATGTCAAAGAGTTAAATCGGATCATCAAAGACCATCTGGATTGCTAAACCTATTAGAAATTCCAGAATGGAAATGGGAGCATATGACTATGGATTTCATTACAGGGCTACCAAGAAGCCCTAAACAACACGAAGCTATATGGGTTATTGTTGATCAATTAACAAAGATTGCACACTTCATACCAGTAAAAATGACGTACTCGATGGATCAATTAGCAAGGCTATATATCGATGGTGTAGTTCAACTATATGGAGTTCCGGTTTCAATTGTGTCTGATAGAGATCCACGATTTACTTTTTAATTTTGGAAGAGCTTACAATCAGCAATAGGAACCAAACTGAACTTTAGCACTGCTTTCCACCCTTAGACAGATGGGCAATCAGAAAGAACCAACCGAATTTATGCGGATTTGCAAAGGAAGGATCTGCAATTCGAGAGAGAATCAAAATAGCCCAGGATCGACAGAAATCTTATGCGGGTTTGCGAAGGAAGGATCTGCAATTCGAAATTGGTAAAAAAGTGTTTCTGAAAGTTTCTCCAATGAAGGGAATAATCCGATTTGGAAAAAAAGGGGAAGTTGAAACCTAGATTTATAGGGTCGTTTGAAATTTTGGAACGTATTGGAAATGTCGTATATCGACTTGTCCTCAGTCCAAAATTTTCTGCAGTTCATGACGTCTTTCACATATCAATGCTACGAAAATATGTGGCAGATCCAAGTCATCACATTGGACTTGAACCATTCGAAATTAAGAAGGATCTAACATATGAGGAAGGACCTATGTCCATTAATGGAAAAAAGATCAAGACCTTAAGGAATAGAGATATACCGTTAGTTTTGGTACAATGGAATAGGAATGGAAAAGAGGAAGCTACATGGGAGCGTGAAAGTGACATTCGGAATTAGTACCCTGAGTTATTCTTGTAGTTAAACCAAATTTCGGGACGAAATTTTTAAAAGGTGGGGGGAGTTGTAACACCCCATTTTCAAGAAAACCTGCATTGCATATTTCACAAAATATCTTTTACCTTTTAATTGAAAATGATTTGAAGTGAACTCTTATGTTATTTAAAGTTATGATTTACGCATTATGTAGTGCTCGATGATTTTTACGTATTTTATAATCTAAAATTTCTTTCGAGATTTTAAAGTATTTTTGCAGGATTGCTTACGAAGGAAACCGAACTTGATCTCAACTCACTCGACAAACATGGATGAAAGTAAAAATATAAGATATAGATAATTTTAAATGAGGATAAATGATACTAGGTTTTTATGCTAAACGTATTCGTTTATGTCGTGGATTCTTTTATTTTATGAAATTTAGTTATGATCCTTATATATTATTTTATGTGATGAAACATATTGTTTGAACATGAATATATGCACCATAATGTGTATCAAAATATGTTCTTTTACACAAGTAAATTATATGAATAAATTACCTTCGTTTTGTAATGAAATTCATAGAGTAAGTATACTTTTGTATAATTTGTGCTATTGTAGTACATTTGTTTATTATTTTCTTTAATACAAATAAGTATAAATACGTATATATATACATATATTTTCATAACATATATGTGATCAAATAATAAGAAAAAGAAAGAATGAAAAGAAGCATGCATAATACTAAGCAAAACAAATGTACACACATGGATAAGCATTTCCTTGCCACCACCTACTTCACCTTCTCATGACACCTCCTACTAAGCTTCTACACCTCCTACTACATTTCCTACAACACATCATAAGATAGGATAGTCATATGTCTTTCACACAAAAAGGGAAACCAAATTTCAGGCTTGAGCTTTGAAGATGAACTAAGAAAGTAATCAAAACAATCACACATCCTATCTTCCCCTTTTGTTTGAAGGTATTTTAGCTGAAACCTTCTTATTTCTTCTATAAATTTAGATATTTGCTGACTTGCAGTATATGCTGGAAGTCCAAAGATGTTCTTTGGCATTGGATTTAGAATTTGTTGTTTATAAATTTCATAAATGAAACAAGATAACAATGCTCAGTTTTCTGTCAAAATCTGAAATTCATAACTATTTATCTACATCATATTCATTTGTTATATTCTACTATGTTTTAGAACTTGATCTTAGGAATATAATAAAATTTACCTCATGAATTTTGGAGCACAATTGTATTTGTAGGGAATTTTAAATGAAACTCTAATTTCAGCCTATGTTATGCACTGATTTCAGTTAGCTTGTAAAATTCATATCTAATTATGTGAGCCTTATTCGTGCTTGAAAGTTTTAGGTGTTATACTTCAGTGTGTTATCTAAAGTCTGTAAAAATATGAAAAGTTTTCACCAATCCTATAAGCTAGGATAAATTCTTAATTGAAGGTTGATTTCTAACTGAAATTCAAGTGGAAAACCAGTTAGATAAATGTACAAGCAATTAAAATCTATGAATTTTCTGTATGCTATCCTAAATGAATATTTGTGATCATATGAATAATATTGTGATTTTAGGAATATATATGAATTATTAAAATTGTTACATCTTTATGTGTCATTTTAGGACTAAAATTGATAGTTTAAATATCTAAAACTTAGGTTATAAGTATGTTGGTTTCTTTTATATTCTAATCATGTTTAACTGATTTTTATATGATAATATTAACATCAAAACTTCATATATGAGTCTAATATATATATTGCATGATATATGATTAATATAAACGTTTGAATAATGTGTATAGAATTATAATATTTGCATTTGGAACGAAGTATTACCTTAAGTTACTAATGATTATGCTTTAGGTTAAATAACCTAATATAAGATACAAAAGATCATCTTATATGACATGAGAAAGTGATCAATTAAGTGTCTCGAGTGCAGTCGAGACGATCGGTGAATCCAGAAGCAATCCTCGGACCGTCAACTTAAAGTGGGTAACTTCTACACTCTACTATGCGTTGATAATTAAATTAGTAAATTATGTATGAAAATCTACGGCTGATGCTCCGTAGCTATAACCGGTAGTTGTTTCACTATCGGGTGACGACCATAAGGGCGAGAGTGCCTGGTCTATGAAAGCAAGGTTTAGTGGGCGAGCGACTCCCACATTCCTTTATGTTATGTATAATCCAGGGTGAGCGTGCCCGAAGGACATGTAGTATGTGCTTAGTAGTTTAATTACTTCAACATATATTAGAGAGTAGTTATCCCACTGGGATCCCTCTCCGAAGGTGTCTCATGATTCTACTTTTAATATTTTCAGGTTCGACGTATGACTTCCCATCACCCCTTTAATGTTAATGTACCAAAACAATACTTACTTTTAAGAATAATGTTATATTTTGGATATGTAAATTATGATAGATGATGGGCCTAAACTTATATTATGGTATACATGTGTGTTTTGTTATGTTATCTCATGTAGGAGTTTGTTTGAGCATTTAACCTATAAATGTGGGTGAGACACGAGTCTTAGAAGTAAATCTTCATCTTCGTCTTCACCCATACCGCCGTCACCGCCGTCGGATTCCTACCACCACTGCGGCCATCTTCACCATCTCCCAACACCGACTCCTCTGAGTCTTCGTTACTTCCACCACCACCACCACTGCAAATTCTCCTATTCTCTAAATCACAGCCACCAACAATACCACCACATCTCAGATGCGCCACCACCACTACAGCAGTTTCCAACCACAACGACCGTCGCCGCGCAACACCTTTTTCTCCCAACCTTCATCCCCGCTGTGTGCCACCTCTTCCTCACAACTTCCATCAATCTCAACCCCTAATCTCAACATCCACCACCTCCTCCACCGCCTCCTTCACTTTCTCAAGTTTTTAGGGAAATATTTAACCACAACCTTCAGATTCACAAACTCACGAAACATAAGCACAAACTTTAAACCCTCACCATCGATTAATTCTCAATATTCCCAAATTCTCATAATTTCTATCATTGTTAATTTCTTCTTTTCACTCTTTCATATTTAGCATACAGATTTCGAAGCCATTAATCGAGATTGTGTCACGGCTGCGGCGATGAGAAAGATGAAGGAGACGAGAGCAAAGAGAGACGAGAGAGATGAGAGCAGAGGGCGACAAGGGAGGGTTCCAGTAGGGGAGGGGGGAGGAAGCTATTCTCAACCTTTTTTTTAATTTTTTATTTTGATTTTAACTTAATTTTTATTCTTAAAATGTTTTTAATTTTGGTTTTTTTATTTTGATTTTTATTTTTACTTTATTTTAAATCCACGTCAGCAAGTTGGTTCGGTGAGCCCGAAATGATGGCCACACGTGCACCGCAGGTGCGATTTCAGCCCAAATAAGCAATTCGGGCCCAAATTGGGCATAAATTGTACTATTTGGTAAATTACTGTCCAAATTGGGCAGCCTGAATAAATAAAGTCTTAAATTGCCAGGGGCCCTATTTTATGGGGCAAAATAAGTAATTTACTCTATTAAAGAAAAAAAATGTCTCGTGTTTTCATTTTAGTCTTCCGCTGTATATTATCTTATGAATTATTTAGTTACTAAGTAAGTAAAGAGTGACAACCTATTCCCATTTAATGGGGATCGGGGCGCCACAGAAGACGCATGGAATGTACACCCTTCAACTGGTGCATTCCAGCAACTATAAAAGAAGGTGTGAGGCTGAAGGAAAAGGAGGACTGAAAGTTTGAATCGCACATTGAACTTCAAACGTTCAGCGATCAACAAGCTTAATAGAAATACCAAACACTTTCAATCCCCTACTCTACCCGAAGTAGAGCATTCCATCACTGAAGATATTAGGAGTGTTTTGGCTTCACCATAGTTGAAGAAATTGTTTTAAACCTTTCATATATTATGTGTGTAGGTTGTTTTAATCGATGTCCACAGTTGAAAGGAGAAGAATCCTTGTTGTGTGTTTTGTTGTTGTTTAAGATAATTGTAAGGAACATTGTATAAGATTTTGATGAATGACAAAACATGTAATAGATTATGGTCTAAGATCCTATGTATTAGTTTCCAATGTAAAAATCACTAAGTATAGGATCAGGAGGCTTGAAGACCAAGATTGGAGCATGAAGACCCTGTTGCATAAAACTGAAGAAGAGAATAAAGAGTTATGTACCTGCAGCAGGCTGCTCAAATGGGATACTGGCCGCAGTACCCGAGGACACTAAGGTTACTAACTGCCAGATGGACAAAAGGAGAACTGAAGATAACTGAAGCATCAGGAAGCATTAGTAACCTGATTTAGTAGCAGTTACCTCGAAAGTCATGTACGAGGTTAACGTTAGGCATAAGCCGCATTTGTAACCAATCAAGTTATGCCACGTATCAAAAAGTAAAAATAAGTCTGCAAGAAAATCAGACTATGTATGGCGATAGCAGAATCAGTCACGTACACCCTCAACGATCAGTGTACAAACAAAGCAGAAACTGTCACTCTGATCTATGAAAGCTGCAAAGAAGGCTCACCCTCTCCAACAGATAAAAATTCAAATCGCTTATAAATGTTGGAAGACTGGCACATGAAATGCACCTGAAACTCTCGCTATCAAAACGCTCAAGCTATCAAAGATCGTCTACAAATACATAGCAGTTACAAGTCCAGTCTAGTAGCAAGCTATCTTTAGCTTTAAGATCTCAATTGTTCCTAAGCTTGTTGTCTGTGTTGTTGAATATTTTTATCTTTGTTATAAACTGTTAACGAGTTGTTTGATCAGAGGGTGTTCTGATCAAGTATATTCGTTCTTGGTAGAAGAACAAGAGCTCTGTGTGGGCTATAGGAGTTTGGTCACTGTGCAGTAACCCTGTGTGAGAGAGACTGACAGTTCTTGTTAGGTTTAGGTTGTCTAAGCGTGGCTTGTGTAAATCAACCGTTTGACCTAACAAAAGTTCCTCCTTGTGTAGGAGAAGTGAAAATGTAGAGGGATTACTCCACCCTTAAACCTCTATATATTGTTGTGTCTTTTACTATGTTGATTTCATTGATCGTGTTGATATTATTGCTTATCTGCTCTTATTATGTGCATATCATTTATAAGCATAATATTTGTTTTCAGAAAAGGATCTTTGCTTGTAAAGTATTTCCGTTGTATATAAAACTATTTTTGTTTCAAGCAGTAACTTTAAAGGCAGTAAGTTTCTTTAACAAATTGTCTGTGTATCTCTCCTCTAAAAGAAAAGAGTGAAATTTTTGAGTAGGCTTATTCACCCCCCCCCCCCAAGCCTACTACCACTTGGGATCAAAAAAATAGGATCAGAGCAGGTTGGATTAAAAGTCCGATCTAACTGATCAATCCTTGATCCTTTTTTCTTTTCTGAAAACTGTTTTTGCTATCATAAGCATAATCATCATGGATTCTCTTAAAGTACCTATGTTATCCATTAATGAATATGATGATTGGAAAATTTGTATGCAGGCACATCTGTTAGCCATGCATGATGAAATGTGGTATATCATTACTGAGGGACCACCTAGAATTATAAAAGTTAACCCATTGTTTGCTAGGGTTGTGGATGAAGCAGCTGATAGACAAGAAGATGCAGGAGCCATCCCACACCCAGTTATTCTGGAAAAACCCTGAGAGGAATGGACTGCTGATGAGAGGAGAAGAGCAAATCTTGACAATGTAGCAAAGAATGCATTATTTCTCACTCTGGATAAAGGAACTTTCAGCGAGGTGAAAACTTGCAGAATCACCAAAGAGGTCTGGGAGAAACTGGAGCAAATATGTGAAGTCACCGAGAAAAATATGAAGGTGCTGAGGGCTCTTCCTATCAAGTGGGATAGCAAGACAATAGCCATGAGAGTGTCTATGGACTTAAAGTCTATGAGCTCGTTCGATCTCTTCTCAGATCTCAGAGCCTTTGAGTTTGACATCAACAGAAGGATGTTGGAGACTGAAGGAGGTAAATCAAAGGTTACTGCATTAACAGCTAGACAGCCTCAAGAAACAAGGAAGTCCAAAGATCATGTAGCCATCTTAGAGGCCACTGCTTAAGAAGATATGACACTTCTCCTGAAAAAGTTTCAAAAGTTCATAAGAAGGAACTCATGAACAGACAGCTTCAGGAAGAAGCAAAGTGAAACTAGAACCAGTGGGCAGTCACCCCAATCAAACTCCAAAGCTACCAAACTTTTCTATAACTATAGAAAGCCAGGTGACTATGCTAGGGAATGCCCACGTCCAGAAGTCCACCGATATCCAAAAGATGAACGAAAGGCGATACAAGATAGGAAAAGACAAAAACGACAGAAGTTAAGGGCGCTAATCGGTGAGGCAAAATCCTCTCAGGAAACTACACCTAAGAAGGCATCTAAGAAAGAAGAATCAACCACCGACAGTGATTCGGAGGATTCATCTTTAGACGAAGAAGCCCTGATATGCCTAATGGCAAAAGATGACAACTCTGAAGACAAGGTAATGTATCTCAACTCTCCTATTCAAATTAATGAAAGGCTGAATATGATTTGTGCTTTCAAACAAATCATGAGTGACTTTGAGCAAGTTACCTCAACTCATGTGAAGCTAAAAATAGAAAACATAGAACTTAAGAAAGAGCATGTTTCACTAGAAAGACTTTTAGCTCTAGAAAAATCAAAAAACCAAGCATGTAGTGACCACAAAACCGAAGTTTGTAAGCTCAATTTGCAAGTCACTAAGCTAGTAAG
The DNA here is from genome assembly GCA_005771605.1 of Scutellaria baicalensis. Classification (NCBI taxonomy): domain Eukaryota; kingdom Viridiplantae; phylum Streptophyta; class Magnoliopsida; order Lamiales; family Lamiaceae; genus Scutellaria; species Scutellaria baicalensis. The sequence continues at coordinate 4,536,598 of CM016725.1, read as the reverse complement.
TGAGAAGAAGGTTCTCACTGAAATAATCAATACCTTCAATAAATCCCCTAAAGATTTAGATGCAATGTTAAAAATCCAGAGAAGTCTAAAAGATTATGCTGGCATAGGTTACTATAGAGAGGATTCCATTTCAACTACTAGTACCTCAAGGGCACCTACATTTGTGCCTGCAACTGTCCCTTATCAAAATGAATTATCTAACTTAGGGGGAACTGCAAGCAGAAATGCAGGAAGCACCGAAGAAAAGAGAAAAGGACCTCTTGGAACAATCTATGAGTCTAAATCTGTCAAAAGTTGGCTCCAGCAATATAAGTATGACAAAAAAAAGAACTATAGACAGCCATCTGGAAAATCTAAAAGAACTCAATTTCCATACTTGCCAAAGATGTATGTATCTAACTCTAAAGGAACCTTTGATCCTAAGAGGCAAAAACCACAAACACACCAAGACCATATGCAGTATCCTAAAGATACTTAGAGAGGTTCAGGAATCGACAAGGCTTACAACAGAAAGATTGTTGTAAAGCAAATATGGGTTCCTAAAAGGAGAATAGAAACTAACAAAAAAGGACCCGTACTTGTATGGGTACCTAAAAGAAAATGATTTCTCTTATAAGTACAGGAACCAATGACCGGGAGCAGCAAGGAAATATGGTATATTGACAATGGCTGGTCAAGACACATGACAGGGAACCAGAAGAGTCTTCTCAACTTTAAAGCTTCCAAAGGACCCAAAGTCATATTTGGAGACAACTCCAAAGGAAGCACAAAGGGCACTGGTGACCTAATCAAAGGAAACATCTGCATCAAGGAAGTATACCTTGTAGAAGGCTTGAAATACAATCTCCTGAGCATATGTTAACTCTGTGACAAAGGGTACTGTGTGGAGTTTAATCTCAACAAGTGCCTTATCAAGGACAGCAGTACTCAAGAAGTCAAGCTCACTGGAACTAGGAAAGGAAACATCTATATTGCTGATTGGAACTCAGCAACCACTGATACATGTTTCATTGCCAAAGGTAATCCTGAAGCTTGCTGGCTGTGGCACAACCGGTTAAGCCACCTGAACTTCAAAATTATGAATAAGCTGGCCAGAAAAGGATTAGTCAGAGGATTACCTGACATGGTTTACAAAAGGGAAGTTGTTTGTGGAGCTTGCCAGAAAGGAAAACAAGTGAAAAGCTCCTTCAAAAGTAAAACTCTTCACTCTACAGAGAGGGTACTGGATATGCTCCACATGGATCTCTTTGGACCAATTGATCCAATTAGCATATCTGGAAAGAAGTACACCTTAGTAATAGTAGATGAGTACTCAAGGTTCACATAGACGATCTTCCTTGCAAAGAAATCTGATACTCATCAACAAAATCTCAGAATGAACAGAGACAAACTTTAGAGGATCATACTGACCTTTTAACCAGTATGAATTCCATGATAAAGTTTGGCATAGGGTCAGACTTTGATGATAACAAAAAGGGGGAAGAGGTATCTAAGAGGATTGAGCAGAAAAGACAACAAGTGGATCCGTCATCTTACAAACAACTAACAATACTGCCTAGGAAGGACTCAGGAGGCGACGGAGGAGGTAATAGAGGGAGCTCGAGAGAACACCAAGATAGCAGCTCAATCAAAAGAAAATCAGAAGTTATCTCAGGAGTACATCCTGGTCTCCAAAGAAGAATAGAAGAAAGGGAGGAGAAAAGAAGAATAACTTATTAAAGCGTCTGACACTCAAATTGAGAAGATCATGTCCAGACTCTACCCTCCCCAAAAGTAAGCCGACCTGGAAGCTGTTGCTGCAGATGAAAAGAACGCACCAGATTCACTTCGCATCTTTCTAGATGGAAGTTCAGATATCAGGAGTTCCAAATTCCAAGTATGGGAGCCTCCTGAAATTGATCTGTCTACCATTGACTGTCCATCTTTTCAGCAGATCAATAACTTCAAGCAAGTAGAATACTTGAAGTATTACAACAAATTGTGCAAAGAGTCCACACTCATCAAAGACAGAAATCATCATGAAGGGCTCAAATGCTTCAAGGATCTTGCTAGCAGAGGCGTACTCCCGATTCAGATGAAGCTAAAAGGTAGAATGAACAGAGGAGAAATCATCCATTTCTATGAAGATTTCTGGCTAAGGTACGAGGAGACGCCTGAGATGAAGAGACTGATGGAACCAACCTACCAAGAGTCTATCCTCAACTGGTGGAAGGGTTCAAGAAAAAAAAAGAAAAAGAGCTTCCTGGTTCAAGATGTCGTAAACCTTTATGCTCCCTACTTTTATATATATCTTGTTTTCGTTATTTACAGTTTTCATGATCTGTATTGTTCGAATTTATTAACTCAATAAAGGGGTCCATTTTTGTTCTGAAAAAGCTCACTACTCGTGAACTTATGCTTAATATCTTGATCTGATATTTCTAAAAATACATATACATCCTGCTGATCTGATTGTAAGCATATGTTTTCTCTTGATAAAGTCTGTGATTCTATTAGAAGAAGTTTTGTCATCACCAAAAAGGGGGAAATTGTAAGGAACATTGTATAAGATTTTGATGAATGACAAACCATGTAATAGATTAGGGCCTGAGATCCTATGTATTAGTTTCCAATGTAAACATCACTAAGTATAGGATCAGGAGGGTTGAAGACCAAGATTGGAACATGACGACCTGCTGCATAAAACCGAAGAAGAGAATAAAGAGTTATGTACCTACAGCAGGCTGCTCAAAATGGATACTGGCTGCAGTACCCGAGGACACTAAGGTTACTAACTGCCAGATGGACAAAAGGAGAACTGAAGATAACTGAAGCATCAGGAAGCATCAGTAACCTGATTTAGTAGCAGTTACCTCGAAAGTTATGTACGAGGTTAACGTTAGACACAAGCCACATTTGTAACCAATCAAGTTATGCCACGTATCAAAAAGTAAAAAGGAAGTCTGCAGGAAAGTCAGACTAGGTATGGCGATAGCAGCATCAGTCACGTACACCCTCAACGATCAGTGTATGAACAAAGCAGAAACTGCCACTCTGATCTACGAAAGCTGCAAAGAAGGCTCACCCTCTCCAACGGACAAAAATTCAAATCGCCTATAAATGTTGGAAGACTAGCACATGAAATTCACCTGAAACTCTCGCTATCAAAATGCTCAAGTTATCAAAGATCATCTACAAATACATAGAAGTTTCAAGTCTAGTCTAGCAGCAAGCTATCTTTAGCTTTAAGAGCTCAATTGTTCCTAAGCTTGCTACCGATGTTGTTGAAGATTTTTATCTTTGTTTTAAACTGTTAAGGAGTTGCTTGATCAGAGGGTGTTCCTGATCAAGTATATTCGTTCTTGGTAATAGAACAAGAGCTCTGTGTGGGCTAGAGGAGTTTGGTAACTATGCAGTAACCCTGTGTAGGAGAGACTGACAGTTCTTGTTAGGTTTAGGTTGTCTAAGCGAGGCTTGTGTAAATCAACTGTTTGACCTAACAAAAGTTCCTCCTTGTGTAGGAGAAGTGAGGACGTAGAGGGATTACTCCAACCTTGAACCTCTATATATTGTTGTGTCTTTTAATGTGCTGATTTCATTGATCGTGTTGATATTATTGCTTATCTGCTCTTATTATCTGCATATCATTTATAAACATAATATCGGTTTTCAGAAAAGGAGCTTTGCTTTTAAAGTATTTCCGTTGTGCATAAAAGTCTTTTTGTTTCAAAACGTAAGGTAACTGCTCAAGCAGTAACCTTAAAGGCATTAAGTTTCTTTAACAAATTGTCTGTGTATCTCTCTAGAAGAAAATAGTGAAAATTTTGAGTAGGCTTATTCACCACCCCCCCTTCTAAGCCTACTACCACTTGGGACCAACAACAACATCCTGTGTGGATCTTGTCTAGTTGTTGAAACCTAAGAAGGGAGTAAGAACTTTAGTAGGCTGGTTTGTGTCCATTGAGTTGTGTTTAGTAGGAAGAGTCATGTAAATCTAAAGCTTTAGTGGATATTCTCCTTGTGGAAGGCTTACACCACCTTCAAACCTTTATAAAGTCATGTGTTATCTTTTACTGCTTTCAGCATTCATATCTTATATCTTTTGTATGCATATATATGACTTTATCTCTATGTGCTTAACTATGAATTTGGCATATTAACGTTGTGGTTAAAAGTGTTAGAAATTATCTGCTCAACTCTCTATTCTTGAACAAATTTATCTGCTCATCCATTGTGCACAAAACTTTGAGTGTGAAGCTGCAGCAACAAGTTTGTTGGGGTAAATTGCAAATTTAGTCTCATAAGTTTAGGGAGGTCGCAATTTAGGTCCCATTAAAGTTGGGTATATTGATTTCGTCCTGTAATTTGTTAAACCAACGCAATTTTGGGACAAATCAAACTAAATTTTGCAATTTCGGGACAATTTCCGTTTGAAAATCTCATGTCCTTTCGCCTGATCTCCGATTTGAGTGTTTTAGTCCCATAAGTTGCTGATGTGTCGCTTATGTGGATTTGTATGATAACGTGACATTCATTTCACATTAAAAAAAAACTAAAATAAATCCAACTAATTACAAATTTAAATAAATCTAAACTAAAATAAAATAATTAACCAAAAAATGCATACGCAGATTCCTTTCTTCCCCATTTCCCCCCAAAGCTGCCAAAAATTCAATCTCCCTTCTTCCCCTTTCCCCCCAAAGCTGCCCTAAGCAAATCCTTCCATCCATAGTTACCACCTAGCAAAGTTTCAGTAGAAGTTGAACCACCAACTGAGATTATTGATGTTGGTAATTCTCAATCCCTCCCCCATGAGAAAGAGTATGTGTTTGGACCTTCAATGTGGGATCAGTTGCAAGGTACAAATATAGTTCCATCAATAGTGCAAAGAGGAGTAAAACTTAGACAACAAGCAACAACTATGGATTTGCTTAGGGCAGCTTTTGGGGGGAAAGGGGAAGAAGGAGGATTGAATTTTTGGCAGCTTTGGGGGAAATGGGGAAGAAAGGAACCTGCGTATGCATTTTTTTGTTAATTATTTTATTTTAGTTTAGATTTATTTAAATTTGTAATTAGTTGGATTTATTTTTGTTTTGTTTTGTTTTGTTTTTTTTAATGTGAAATGAATGTCACGTTATCATACAAATCCACATAAGCGACACATCAGCAACTTATAGGACTAAAACACTCAAATCGGAGATCAGGCGAAAGGACATGAGATTTTCAAACGGAAATTGTCCCGAAATTGCAAAATTGAGTTTGATTTGTCCCAAAATTACATTGGTCTAATAAATTATAGGACGAAATCAATATACCCAATTTTTATGGGACCTAAATTGCGACCCCCCTAAACTTATGGGACTAAATTTGCAATTTACCTAGTTTGTTGTAAGCAGAATGCTAGACTGTCAAGTTGCTGCAAGCAGCGATAGCTTACAGAAGCTTACAGCGAATAGAGAAAAAGCGAAAAGAGAGAAAGGTTCATTCACCCACTCTAAACCTACTTCTACTTGGGACCAACAGAATACTATGTTCATTAATTGTAGTTGCAAATGAAATTCTACTTACCTTGTCTTCAAGAAATTAATACACCACCTCAAGACACGAGATTCTTGTTTTTAAATAAGGATTAAACTCCAATTATAATGTGTATATTTTGAACATTCTTCTTGACATATACAATGTAATTAATTAAAGAAATAAACATGAACAAACAAACTATCATATAGTTTGAATTTAAATAAAATAACATAAAGTATAATATGTTTTTATATATTTATTTCAAATTGGAATATGCATAAGTTTGTAGTGTTATATATATATATATATATATATATATTAACATATTATTATGTTCAAATTTGTCATATTCATTCTCAAATTATAATATGTTATGCTAATTAATGAATAATTTAGTTCTCGAATTCTCGAATTAATTATTTCTAATCAAAATTCCATACTTTAATTACATATGTATGCATAACCATATTAAATTCTAAATTTACAAAATCATTTTGACAAATAAAGTTCGCATAAGTATATTATCCACTTATCATTTCTTTGGATTAATTATCTATATAAGCACAAACCTTTATATAAAGTAAAACAATCATACAAATATAGAAGACCAACCAAGTATATAGTTCTCTTCCATTTTTCCTTTTTTTTTTTTTTCTTTTCCCTTTTCTATAAATCTATGAAACCTAACTAGCATATACAGTTAATTATTGAATAATTTCATAATTACTTGAAGATTATTCTTGTACTTAACGATAAGTAACACGTCATAGTTAATTATCTATTCACTTAACCAAATCATCTTAACCTCATTTACTTTAACAAGACTAATTATATGATCATGGTCTTAAAATATTGCATAAGTTTATTAGAGTAGTATAATATCTTAGCACCACTTTGCTTATTTGATACTATAATGATAAAATGAAGAAATTTGATTTCATCAAGTTAATTAATATGCATGTATGTTGTATTTAAGGTATGAACAAAAGAAATAAAAGTAAATCTATAATTCATCATTTCAAAATATAAATTGCATAACTTGATTCTCTTCTGCAAATCTTTCCTCTTCAGTTATCTTTTTTTTTTTTTTTTTCTTTAGTATTTATAAGATTAATGAATTGAATTAACATTATCCCTCATCTCTTCATAGGACACACGTCCTCCTTTCTTTCAAATCTTGTGAGTCATCATCACGTTATATATACTAGTAGTGTACATTTGCGTTGCACAGTGTGTTATATATATAATTATTAAAAAAATATAATAACATATAAAATGTAATGATTATTATTTTAACAAAAATATATTGATACTTTTTTAATTCGTATTAGTATAAAGCTAAGTATTTTAATTTTAAATTTATGCCATTATAAATAATTATATTCGAAAATATTAGAAATTTGAAATATATAAAGTAATATATTAATCTATGGATTAAAATAACAAATAAAAAAATTGTGTCAAAACATTACATGGATAGTGAAATTTTAAAAAATATTTAATATTGAAAAATAAGTTATATGTATTTGAAACGTTATGATTTAAGTATTGAAATAAATAAATTTATATTTTATTGACATTTATAACTATAAATACACACGTATTTTAATATTTTTTTTTGGTTCAACGCCACATATAACTCATTTATTTTAATCAAATAAAAAATTATATCAACTTATCAAATACATGAAAATCTCTCTTGCTATCTATTTAAATGAAACAATTCAAAATTGGACTTAATCTACACATTTTGAATAAAAAATGTATGAATAATAATTATAAGATTGATAAGTCAATATATCAGGGACTAAGAATGATGAGATTTTAATTTGTGAAAAACCAGAAAAATTACATTTGTCCAATCCCTTATGCCACCTCAATTAATCAGAATATAAATATAAGTAAAATTTGGCAACAAATAAATATAAAATAAGAAAGATAAAATAAAATATTTGTATATTTCAAATGAATAAGTTAGTTAACTTGCAATAATAATTTTAATCTAACTTTTTCTATTTGATATGTTTTATATGTGTAATCTATTAGGTACACCTATAATATTTTTTTATTTCTACATTTTAATATCAATTTACAATAAATTAATATTATATATCATAAAAACGTTTAAAAATGAAAAATCATTGAAGCCCACACACATACATTTCCATATTTCAGTTTGATAAATTTTATATGAATATTAAATTTAAAATCATTAAATAATGATTGATTTTATATATTATATATTTAAAATTGATTTAAAACAGGGTAAATTACAAAAAACAACCCCAACTATCAACTTTTTTAAAATTGCAACCTAATCTGTTTTTTTTTTTTTTAAGATTGCCACCAGTCTTTCTGTGATTTTGCCGATTGCAAAATTTTCGGTCATTTTTCCGGCAAATGAATTAATTTTTTTCACTTTGCAACCCAAATTTTAATTTTTTGTCCAATCGCAAATCATGATTTTTTTTTCGCTTCACACCTTTATGTTATATATATATATATATATATATATATATGTGAGTGTGACATTTATGTTATATAAGTGTGATCTATATTCATAAAATAAATATCAAGAAAATATTGGTCAAAAATTCGTGAAATATATGTAACATCGGTAAAAAATCGATGGAATATCAAGAAATATCGAGAAAATATCGGAATATATTGGTAAATATAGGAAATATAACAATAAATATATGTACCTATATTTCCATCGATATCGATGTTCACGATATTTCTGTGAATTTAAGTTACCGGAATCAAAATTTTAAGTTCACGTTGCAATTAGATAAAAAAAAAAGTTTAGGTTGCAAAGTGAACAAATTAATCTCCATTTCGTCAGAAAATTTGCAATCGACAAAACCACAGAAAGACTGGTGGCAATTTGAAAAAAAAAAAAAAAGATTAGGTTGCAATTTGAAAAAAGTCAATAGGTGGAGTTGTTTTTTTTGTAATTTACCCTTTAAAATAAGTACTTAAAAATAAGATGAGAGATAATAAATATATAATCCCTTATTTCATCTTATTTATCTTTTTATTTTTTTATTTTAAATTTCTATACAATAAATACTAAATTGAGTATCATAACTGATTTCTTAAATTAAATACTTATTTATTTGTATTGAATTTCTTAAAATACAATAATAGGTTTATTTAGTTTTATTTGTATTGAGTTTCTTAAAATACAATAAATAGGTTTATGTGTATTTATTTATATTGGGTTTCTTAGAATAAATACAATATGAAAGCAATTAATAGGTTTCTTAAAATAATAATTATTTAATAGGTAGATAATTTATTACAGTTATTTTTGGCAGGATATCCTGCTTTTATATATATATATATATATATATATATATATATATATATATTAATTATAGATATATATATATATATATAGTCTTTTATTGATTTATTTTGCTTATATTAAAGTGTATTTATAAGCATTCACGTACACATAATAACGTACACATATATATTAGAGTTTACATGTCTGGTAATTATGATATATATATATATATATATATATATATATAACCTATCAAATTTTCACGTTAACTAACAAATCATAAATATAAAATATTTACATTTAATTTCTTATGCTTAATATATTCTTTGCACTGAATAACAAACCCAAACTTTAACAAATTTAAATAAAAAGTAAATAAAATAAACATCCTATATGATATAACGTAAACTCAAATATCAAACTCAAAATAGAGAGCATGCAATAATTGATCATAAAATACAAGGATGCATGAAATATATTAGTCAAAGAGTTATTTAAGATTGGGATATCACATGTTAACATACTAAAAGGGTATTTCTAACATAACATAAAAGTATCTTTAAAATTCTAAGGGTATGAAATCAGGATACGAAGGTATCTCTAACATAACATAAATGTATTCCTAACATAACCTAAAGCTGTCATTAACATAATGCAAAGGTATGTGACCTAGAGTGAATTTGGGTGAATTTGAGAGCATCCACCCAGGTACGTGGGACTGCGTGAGGGCGCGTCGGAGGTTCGTGGAAGCGCGTGGGTTGGTCAACCCGGGTGCATATATTTTTTTGTTTTTTGTTCCCTTTCCAAAATTTGCTTCTTTCTCTTTCTTCATCTGCGTGACTGCAACCTCTCGACTCCGTCACCACCGACGCCCTCCGCCGCGCAGACCTCATTCCTCTCCAAGTCTACTGTGACTTCGACCCCACCACCGAGAGTCTCCACCTCGGTAACCTCCTCGGCTTAATTGTACTCTCCTGGTTCATCCGCTATGGCCACAACATCGTTGCCCTTGTCGACGGCGCCACCGGCCACGTCAACGACCCTTCTGGTAAGAGCCTCGAGAGGCCCGAACTCGACCCCATTTCACTGGACAGAAACATCTCTGCAATTTCGGCATCTATCCAAAGCATTCTCGGACGTGTCTCCTCTCTATCTTCATCTTCCCCTTTTGCCGTAATTCTGAACAATTACGAGTGGTGGAAGGATGTGAAGCTTCTGAATTTTCTCTAGTACGCAGATTCGCACTGGTGGGTGCTATGATGTCGGAAGAGAGCATTCTCCAGAGGAGTATTTGCTAGTCCTGTATTGCAGCAAAGTTGAAAGAGTGTTGCTTGTGAGAAGCAATTGTTAAAGATTGTGAAAGATGTTGATCTGGAAAACATTGAGGATGACTATGTCTTGTTTGAATGTTTAAGAGTGGAAATTTCAACATTAGGTGTAGGTCTAATATTCAATTTCACTTGCACTAATCGGGTTTTTCTAGATTCGATAAGATAATCAAAGATGAATCAATGTTATTTTGTAGTTTTGGTTACCTTGGAGGCTTATTATGCTATTATTAATTCTCATTCCTCTTGCTTCTTGCTTTCTAACTTGTTAATATTCATGGAGAAATCTTAAAGAAGAGACTTATGTAATATCTGAATAGTGAGTATCAAATATCTTAAACATAAATATGTAATACAATGTACATAAAAATGTAATCCATTAAACATATTTTATGTAACACAAAACCTTTTATGCATTGGTTGCACGGATCCGTGTAACCGGGTCGACCAACCCATGCACCCCAAAATGCTCTCCCACGATCATCCCACGCGCCCTCACGCGCCTGAGTGGATGCGCTCAAATCCACTCAAATTAGCTCATTAAGGATACCTTTTGGTTATTTTAAGGATGTCTTTAGGTTATGTTAAGAATACCTTTGAAATCCTGATTACAGGTTACATACCACGTTATGTTAAGAATACATTTAGGTGATGTTAAGGATACCTTTTGGTGATGTTAAGGATACCTTTGAAATCCTGATTCCGGGATACATACCACGTTATGTTAAGGATACCTTTAGGTGATGTTAAGGATATCTTTAGGTGATGTTAAGGATACCATTGAAATCCTAATTCCAGATTACATACCTTTACGTTATGTTAAGGATACATTTAGGTGATGTTAAGGATACCTTTATATGATGTTAACAATACCTTTGAAATCCTGATTTGATACCCTTAGAATTCGCTCCAGGTCACATACATTTACGTTATATTATACATTTATATTATGTTAGGGATACCTTGACGTTATGTTAGAGATACCTTTGTGTACAAAGTGTTTAACACAACTATGTTATGAATAAGATATCTCTAACATAAAATAAAGATATCCCTGACATAACTTAAAGGTATGCTTAACATACGTAAAGGTATGAAATTTGGGCATAAATGTATCCTTAACATAACCGAAAGATATCCCTAAACATTACCTAAAGGTATCCTTAACATAAAGCAAAAGTCATGACCAAAATTTCAAAAAAGTAGAACGAAAAAAAAATGAAAAAGTTGGTCGGGTAGCAACCGATGCACGGGAGAATTAATGTTTATGTCATACTTTAAGGATAAATATGTAATACCTTAAACTAATAGTAGTAATACCTTAAATTTTAAGCAATAATACCTTAAAGTTTAATATGTAATACCTTATACTATACTCTAAGCATTAATACTTCAAAGGTAAATATATAATATCTCAAAGGTGCATATGTAATACCTTATACTTTAAGTTTAATACCTTAAAGGTAAATGTGTAATATCTCAAGAGAATATATGAAATACCTTAAAGGTTATACATATGTAATACCTTAAATGTGCACATATATAATACCTTATACTATAATCATTAATGTCCTAAAGGTACATATATAATACCTTAAAAGTACATATGTAATATCGTATATTATAAGAATTTATACCTTAAAAGTAAATATGTAATCTTAGTGGTGCATATGAAATACCTTATACTATAAACATTAATATCTTAAAGGAAAATATGTAATACGTAAAAGGTGCATATGTAACACCTTATACTAAAAATATTAATACTTTGTAAGTAAATATGTAATACCTTAAATATGAATACGTAATATCTTAAAGTTAAGTGTGTGATACCTTAAATGTATTTATGTGATACCTTAAAGGAAATATGACGGAAGAGTGTGTTAGTTGTGAATATGAAATTCTCCAATAAATAACATTTGATACTTGTGGATTAACTTTACGGTGAAGTGAAATACTTCATGTAGTTGAATAAGTAAGGTTTCATACTAATCCTTAACAGTTTAAGTGCATTCAAAATTTGTTGTTTTTAAGCATTGAAAGTTTTTTCAACAAATGTTATTTCAAAGGAAACAAAATTGAATGAGTGAGTGCTAAGAACACACAATTAGTCTCTCATTATTCACACTAAAATTAAAACACAAGACATCAACTCTACTCACAGGAACTTAAGAACTACAATCAAAGAAACAACATAAACAATTATTCAACATTGTAAGAAACCAAAATAAAAATAAAAATGGGAATCAACCAAAGTAGCTACAAAACTAGAAAAATCAAATTAATACAAAGACTAGAAAATTGGATTACAAATTCACTACACATATGAAATATATCTATACTAATGTGGCCTACTCTGCAATCTCCACACCCATCACCAATTTGTTACCAAGTTACAAAAGAGATGGACTTCATGGCAGAGTGGAGGTCCCCCTGCCCGTATCGTCCACCTTTTCGGCACCATTGATCATCCCAAACAAAAATCCAAAAGCACCACTTGGTCCACTATTACCCCAAGTCCCAACTATGAATTTGGCACCACTTGATTCTACTATGAATTAGAGACCATCTGTGCTAGTTTCCATCTTATTTATAATGTTCATAACAAGAGTTTTCCTATAACTTCGAAATTGAAATATTAGCCCATTAACCAATCTACTGATGTTGTTATGTTTCTACTATACATTTTTAATAACTTTAATTACGCAAAGTCACATCGAATTCTTAAATTAAATTAATTAAATAAAAGGATTATTATTGAACTAAGTTATGCACTACAAAACTTCTCAGATTCTTACAATAAAGTTCTAATTAATTACTTAACTAATTTTTCCATTTTTCTCTGAACCGAGGCAAGAGATAATAAAATTTAAGGGGTGGTTTGGATTGGAGGTTGGGTTTAATAAAGAGAGTTTCGATTGGATTATTTTAAACTTTTGATGTGAATTTTTTTTTTTTTTGGTTTGGATTGGATGTTTTATGTGTTGGATTATTTGTTGTTTGTTTATTTGGTTTGAAGTATAGTAAATTTTTTAAGATTGCAGTTTTTAAAAAATGTGTTTTGTTGAAGGGTTTATTAAGTAGATGATGTGAAATTCCATATTTACCCTTGAGTCACTTAACTATTTTTTAATTCACAAAAATGCCAAAACTCCCCTTCCTATTATCCCCATACTGCAGCTCCTCCTCCTCATTCCCCTGTTTTCGAAACTTAGGGCAAATACATTAGGGTTTTCTCAAACAAATTCACATCATCAGATTTCCTAGATTTAATACATATATTTGACACGCATGCACTTCCTATTAAAACCAGTTCCTCAAGGATGCAGCACATCTAAAAAAAATGATGCACAAGTCAAAGTTGTAATTTAATGTGAAGAGATGTGCTGGTTGGTGCACAAATTTATTAATTCACTGTCCCCCACATCCATTGTCACATAACTAGTCTTTCAATTTTGTTTTCTCTCGATTCTTGTGGATTTTCTCACACTATTGCATGGTGGTGTCATTATTATGTTACCCCCTACCTCTAAGGAACTAGTATTATTAAATGATTTGGTGATTTTCATGGACACTCTTGGGATGAATTAGTTTACAAACTTAATCTAGCTACATTTATTCATTAATAAAATCTGATCAGGAATGACATATTGAAATAGTTCCTATTTAGGTACTTAAATGTTAGAAGAGGATTTGAATTTTGGTTCATTAATATGGTCTACCTAAAAAACCGTACTAGATATCATAAACATTAATAAATTTGATTTGATTTGTAACCTCCACATTTTAGTAGAGGTGAGTCATCCATTAATGTTGAGTGTTCAACAAACAACATTTTTGAAACGACCATAAATACAAGGGCATTGGGTATGTGAATTTTACAATACTGTGGCCTCCAAATAATGGCTAGCATTCCCCAAATCAAGCCACAGAGCCACTACCTCTATGGAACTGAGTGGGATGAAATAACATCCAAAGCTTTCATTGATGTTCTTGCAGATCAAACTCGAATGGGCAACTTCGAGGCAGGGAGGAACAACTACATTGCCATCCAAAAAACACAATACTTTGTGCTCAAACATTGCAAAGTCTCTCATTCGTACAAGGAGTGCTTGAGGTTTATGCGAGTTCTACGAAAGAGGTACGACGTGTTTTCGATGATTATGAATACACAAGGTATGGTATACCATTCAGCTGACAACAAAATGACCTATATATGCCTCAACCGTGTGGGACGACATCGTAAAAGTAAGTTAAGGACCAAATTTAGTGCATCTCGGTTGTCTTATATTTCAAGTTTTTTTCTCAAAGGATGGAACCATTCGGCAATGTTGCTGTGACTAACGCCTCTATTAATGTTATTCTTGTGCCATTAGGTTGAGCCATTTGCGGAGGCATATAAGACATGTGGCGATCCAAGTTGGTATGTGATTTGTCCTCACTTCAATTTTCTTCTTCTCCGGTGCCGATTGGAATTTTTCGATTGAAAGCACCTGCAAAAACAAAGAACACCGGGGGTTTTTCCCGGTGAAGGGACTCCGACGCTCAAGTCAGTAATTTAGGAAAAACTTGCCGTTGCTTTTTCTTTAGTGATTTTTATGTATTTTTTCGTGTGTGTGTGAGAATAGAAAGATGAGGGTTATAAATACTCCCTGAAAGACGTGACAGTTAGATCTTCCCCTAAAAAAGTGGAAAGTGGGAGAGATACCCGCGATCATGGTGGTTATTCAAATTTGAACTAGTTCGCCTAAGATTTAGTTCGACATCTCGTCATGAAAGTCTAATTAGTTCGTATCTTCAGTTCGCTTCGTATCTTCGGTTTCAGTTCGATTCTCCTGTTAAGTTCAAGGTTCTGCCTGCTTCTCCATTCTGTTCGCATCGATTGGTCTTCGAGTCGGTTTGGTTTCTCGAATAGTTCGAATGTGGTCAGTTTGACCACATCAGTACTCCCCCCCTTTCGGAGTGCGTGTGTTCACGTACTAATGTAGTTCGCATTGCTGCTAACTGTTGCGCTTCTTCGAGAAGCATCACGTCCCATCAATCATTCGTATGCGACGCTTGCTAATCAGTTCCCTTATCCCGAGGCACCTTTTCGCCTTCACCGTTAGATCAAATCACATCCAACGGCCTAAAACACGCGACTTTTCATTTTTCCCCCCAAAAAAACTGAAACGTCGCCCAGAAGTTTTCCCCCTCTATATATACCCCATTCTCTCCTCCATAAAACCCTTCTGCAAATTACACCCTTCTGCAAATTACTAGCACTCATAAACAAGAATTCTTCTCCTACGAATTCTTCTCCTGCAATTTCTAGAGTCTCCCACATAAAACCAGGTACCTTTTCCCTTCTTTCCTCTCATTCATACTTTTCAAATGGCGTCTTCTTCTCTAGTCAATCTGAGGGATGAGAGTGAATCGGAGGAGGGTTTTGAGGAATTCCCCCTACGACCTATCTCCGATTCGCCAGTTCCAAAGCCTTCTACTTCTGGCCATCAGAGCCTTTCTACCCCTCCCAAGCGATCTCGCAAAAAAACTGTTGATAATGTCTTTTCTGCCACCAAAACCACCCAGACCCATACCATTCTTCTGAGTTCGCTCATGGCCACGGCGGGCTATTCTATTATCATTCCCAGCCCCGATGATCGTCCTCATCGGGCTCCAGCCAACTGTCAGACATGGTTTTTAAAATATGTCACCTTAGGTCTAGTTCCCCCCATTCACCCTTTTTTCTTAGAGGTTGGTTCGGCGTTTGGGGTGTGTCCCAACCAATTGCACCCAAATTCCATAAGTTATATTGTAGCTTTTTATATGGTGTGTAAATGGATGGAGTCGAACCGACCTCTGATCGATTTCGCTCCTGCTTCATTCTTAAGCATACTAATCCTTATCGCTTCTACCTGAGCCCCCGTAGTGGTGGGAAGTGAGCTCAATTTCTGTCCTTAGGAGATGATAAAATCAGCTCCTGGGAAAAATATTATCTTTTCGTTCGTGCTCCAGCGAATCGGCCTTTTCGAACTATTCCTTGGGCCGAGAGTTCAAACCGAGCTGACCCTGCTCCGCCTAAGGATTTCGAGATCACGTCGTTGGACAGGCTCTTCCACCGGGGATCATTCGATATAGTTTGAATGAGTTCCTGCGAGCAATTGTTGTCTTTCTGGGCATTTTACCCAAACAATCGAGTTCCCCGCAAATTCAATCCAGGTTGCTTAAATTTTTCTTATCATTTCTCTCATTATCTCTTCTTCAACTTATCGAATTGTATCATATTTATCGCCTGTTTTACTGTATTGCAGACAAGACGATGAATAAGTTTTTTATTTTTTACGAAGCGATCCCTGAGGCCCAAAAGACTGTTTTTTCTCCTTCTGACGAAGCAGTAAACGCTAAGCAGGTCGCGGCCTTCCGCCAGGAAGAGGAGAGGTGTTTTGGCGAACTAGCCTCCAAAACCACCCCGAGCTCGACCGAGGGAGGTAGTACCTCGAATGTAGCTCCCTCTACTGTTGCTGTTGTTCGCACTTCTTTTACGCTGTCGACTGCCCAGACTTCGGGTGCTGCTGATCCGGCTGAGGAGGTGAATGAAGAAGCAGTCGAAGCTACAACTTCCCTTCGTAGGAAGAAGAAGGGGCCCTCCAGTTCGCAAAAATCATCCAAGAGACAGCAAACTGAGGGAGGAGCGCAGGCTAATCCTGAGGTTCAGGAGGTAGCGATCGTTCCGAGCGATAAGGCTGTGGAGGAAGAAGATGCTGAAGCAAAGGAGCTCAGAACGCACATGGCTCGGGTGGTGAATTTTTCTAAGTATTTTGAGGTGTTGGGTAAAAGGACCCTTCGCCGTCGAGATCTTCTGAGGGATGTGAGGGAGGAGAAGAAGGCTCTGGAGAGCGACCTGACCATTCATGCCGGCAAAGCCGAAAACTTATCTGCTAAGTTGGAGGAGCGGAAAATGGAGCTGGCGCTGGCTCGTTCAGAGGTAGCCAGGAGGGAAGAGTTGCTTCTTGCTAAAGAGAAGTTCGCTATGGAAAAGCAGTCTGCTTTTCTAAATGCAGAGGCCGAAAATAGAAGGCTAGAGGAGGAAAACAGGGGGCTGAAGAAAGAACTTAAGCAAGAGAAGAGCACCCGAACTGAGTTCGGAAAAGCCATGTGGAATGAGGGCTTTTACCACTTCGCTCGGAGTCGGAAATGGAGCTAGTATCGGAGTCTTTCCGAGAAAGACTCCTATCCCGTTGCTGGAATTCCGTCCTCTTCCTGTCGAAAGCAGCTCCTATGGCCGAGGCATACTTCAGAGAAGGAGTTCGGCTTTGCCAGGAGGAAGTTGGGCAAGCGTTCCAGTTCAACGTGAACGCGCTGGGCAGGAAGCTGCAACAAACATTCCCCATTCCTCCTGGCTGGCATGGGAATCCAGATGAGGATGTTGATGCGCGCTGCTGGTCGGGCTGCTTAGAAGAAGCGCTCAAAGAAGTTCTTCCCGACAACCGGTTCGACAATCCTGGTCCTAGTTCGTCTCCTCCGGCACCTGTTGAGCTTTGTTCCAGTCCGACCGTGGACTTGCCAGAGGACATGTTCGATCCCCTGCTTCCAGCTCCGGTGCAGCAGCCAACTCCTGAATCTACTCCATCTCCTGATCATACTTAATCAATTTCTCTGTAACACTTGTACCTTTCTTTTTGGAAATTTTTCCTTGTATCTTTTTTATGTCAATCGGAAATGAATAGTTCACGTACTTTTGTTCCTTTCAACTTGTTGAATCAGTAGAGTTCCGAAAGAACTCTTTAGTTTGTCTAATCATCAATTTCTGAACGAACTTCCTCAAATCGCACAGTTACATAGTTTCAAGAAAATTTCTTCAGTTTACTTAACCATCGAACTCCGAAGGAGCTTCCTCGCTTCGCTTAATCATTGAGTTCCGATGGAACCTCTTCAATTGGCTTAATCATTAAGTTCCGAGGGAACTTCTTCAATTAGCTTAATCATTAAGTTCCGATGGAACTTCTTCAATTCGCTTAATCATTAAGTTCCGATGGAACTTCTTCGATTCGCTTAATAATTAAGTTCTGATGGAACTTCTTCAATTCGCTTAATCATTAAGTTCCGATGGAACATCTTCAATTCGCTTAATCATATAGCTCGAACAGACATGTAAGTAAGTATATATGTAAATGAAGCAAAGAAAAACTCAGGGATTTAACGTGGTTCGGTCAAGTCGACCTACATCCACAGAGTATGAAAATATCTCTTTATTCATTAAGGCAACATCAACTTTAAAAAGAAGTAAAAAACAACATATTGACATTCGATACTTCAAGTATAAAATTTCTTCAAGTGATTGATGTGCCACGGTCTGGGCAGCTCCTTTCCTCTTTCATCAGTGAGTTCGTAAGATCCACCGGACAAAACTTTTGTAACCGTATATGGCCCTTCCCAAATAGCATCTAATTTTCTGATCTCCAACAAGGCATCAGATTGCCTTAAAACCATATCCCCTACTTGGAACTCTCTCTTTCGAACTTTCCTATTGAAGGCTGCTTGA
Source organism: Scutellaria baicalensis (assembly GCA_005771605.1). Lineage (NCBI taxonomy): Eukaryota > Viridiplantae > Streptophyta > Magnoliopsida > Lamiales > Lamiaceae > Scutellaria > Scutellaria baicalensis. The sequence continues at coordinate 4,517,955 of CM016725.1, read as the reverse complement.
ATACGTCTTTTGTATAGTTCATGGCGAACTCTAGCTTCGTCTCTGACCTCCTCTAGAAATAACAAGTCTGTTCTGATCAATTATTCATTTTCCTGGGGATCAAAGTTAGTAATTCATAGAGCTTCCCCTTGAATTTCGGCTGGGACCACTGCTTCCATTCCGAATGCCAAACTGAAAGGAGTTTCTCCTGTAGTCGATCTGCATGAAGTTCGATATGCCCACAAAACTGATGGTAGTTCGTCCACCCAGTTCGTTTTCTCGAATTCAAGTCATTTCTTGAGTCCATCCAATATGATCGATTAATCACTTCGACTTGTCCGTTTGCCTGAGGGTGAGCCACTGGAGTAAACACTTGTAAAATTTTCATTTTTTTACACCATCCCGTGATCTTTTTACCTCTAAACTGAGCTCCATTATCTGACACCAAAACCCTTGGTAAGCCAAATCTGCAACAAATACTTTTCCATATAAAATGGATCATATCGGGCTCAGCGATCTTGGCCAGAGGTTCAGCTTCAACCCATTTAGTAAAATAATCCACAGCCACCACCAAGAACTGCTTATTTCATCTGCTTTTAACAAGTGGACCGACTATATCAATTCCCCATCTAGCAAAAGGGCAAGACGAATATACAGTAAGCATATCTGTTGCTGGAGTATGAATTCTCCACCCGTGTTTCTGACAGGAGTTGCATTTCCGAACTAACTTTTCAGCATCATTTTTCATTGTAGGCCAATAGAAGCCAGCTCGCGCGACCTTTCGAGCAAGCGCCCATGCTCCCGCATGCTCAGTGCATGCCCCTTCATGTGCTTCTTTTAAAACCTTGATTCCTTCTTCTTGGGACAAGCATCTTGCATCTGTAGGTAGAAAGGTTTTTCAATATAACACTCCATCAAGAATGTAATAGAATCGAGCTTGTTTTTCCAATTTCTCTAGGTCTTTTGCATGCCCCTCTCTCGTTCCTCCTAAAAAGTTCAAAAAAGGAGCTCTCCAATCATGCTCCGCCAGGTCGACATTCATCACCTCATTTTCCTTTCCTACTCCCATAACAGTAATGCTTCTCCTCGAACAGTCCTGTAACGAACTCCCAATCTTTGCCAGATAGTCCGCTTTCTGATTTTCATTCCGAGGTATCTGTTCGATTTGAAGTTTTTCAAATCGTTTCTACATTTCTCTTATCTTCTGCATGTAAGAAATCATGCGATCTTCCTTAACTTCACATTGGTTTCGGAGTTGTTGTGTCACCAGTTGTGAATCTGATTTGACTACCAAATCTCGGGCTCCGGCCTGTTCGGCTATTTTTAATCCTTGCAAAAAAGCTTCATACTCTGCTTCATTGTTAGATGCCTTAGATTGAAATTTTATGGCAAATTCTAACTCATCCTTCTCTGGGCTGACCAACAATATCCCCGCTCCTGCGCCCTGCTGGGACGACGATCCATCTACAAATACTTCTCATTCTCTCTTGTCTTGTATTCTGGTTGTTTCCTGAATAAAATCTGCCAACGCTTGACCTTTTATAGCTGTTCGCGGTTCATACTTCAGCTCGAACTGTCCCAACTTGACTGCCCATTTTACTAATCTCCCTGATGCATTTGGCTTTCCCAACACTACACTCAATGGATGGTTAGTTCGCACTGTGATCTCATAATCCAAAAAATATGGTCTCAACCTTTTTACCGTAGTGACTAAGGTATAAGCAACCTTCTCTACTTCGGTGTAGCGGATCTCTGCCCCATGAAGAACTTTGCTAACAAAATATACAGGGACCTGATCTTTACCTTCTTCACGGATAAGAACCGAACTGATTGATTCCTCTCCGACTGCTAAATACACAATCATCACACTTCCTTTAACGGGCTGTTTTAACAAAGGGAGTGAGAGGAGAAATGCCTTCAAATCTTCGAATGCCTTTTGACAATCCGCGTCCCAGCTAAACCGGCCATTCTTCCTTAGAATTTTGAAGAACGGTAAACCCCCTGTCTACCAACCTTGATATAAACCTGCTTAAAGCAACGATACGGCCAGTTAGCGTTTGTACCTCCTTGATGGTTCGAGGGGGCGTCATTCCTTGTATAGCTCGGACTTTGATGGGGTTAACTTCTATTCCTCTGTTCGTAACCATATATCCCAAAAACTTCCCTACTTTCACTCCGAACGAACACTTGGCTGGGTTTAATCACATCCCATGCTTACGGATTATTACAAGCTTAGGGAAGGACGACCTAGAATCACATTGTATTGAGAGGGTGCATCCACTATAAGGAAAGTCATTGTCTTATTTTGCCTCCATTTCCCATCTCCTAGCACCATAGGAAGTTGAACCTTGCCGTATACCATCACGGATTCTCCTGCAAAACGATAAAGTGAAGTTTCTACAGACTTTACCTCCACTGTCGATCTCATCTTCTTGAAGCAATCCATGAACATAATGTCCACCGAACTTCCCGTATCAACAAACACCCGCTCGATGTTAAAGCCTCCTATCTCAGCAACAATCACCATAACATCGAACTGAGGACTTTGGATAGCGACGTGGTCACGAACTCCAAACTCGATTGCCACATCCTCGAAAATTGAGTGAACCGTATTCTGTTCTTGCTTAACAGAATTAAGTCTCACCTTTCGAGCTCTGTTGGAATCTCCATCTGTTGGCCCACCCATAATCATATGAATAGTGGGTCTTTCCTCCCATTCGGGTCTGGCTCGTGCCGGGAGAGGTGGAGGCGGAGGTAATTCTTGCTGTTCTTGACTTCTTTCCCGTCTCGGCTCCTCTCGATCGTTCCTCTATTCACGATTCGATTGAGTTTGACGGACAAAACGAGCTAATTTGTTTTCCCTAATCAATCTCTCCAGTTCATCTTGCAAATGTAAACATCCATTAGTTCCATGCCCATACTCATTATGAAATCGACACAATTTACCGTTGCCGAAGGTAGATGGCTTCTTCGGATTGGGGCTCTAAGTCGACGACCATTTTAGTTGGGGCAGGTTCCATATTTCCATCAACACCTGTCCAGGTGGCATAGTCATGGGAGTGTATTGTTCGTACCTCCGTCCTATTCGATTATCTCTCAGGGGGGTGGAGCGAATCTCGTTCAATGTTCCCCTCTATCTCTTTTTCTTGTTCCTTCATGCTCCTGTGGTCTACTCATTCGACTTGAGCTCTCACCTTTCTTCATCCGGACTGCTTCCTCCAAGTTAATGTACTTGGTAGATCTCTACAATAGGTCATCGAAATTGTTGGGGGTCTTCTTAACTAGCGAAGTATAAAGGTCACCCTCTTTTAGGCCTTGAATGAAAGCACTAACAACCAAATTGTCGGAAGCTTCAGGAGCTTCTAAAGTAGCGGCTGTAAATCTTTTGACGTAATTTCGCAATGTTTCATCCCCTTTCTGCTTCACGCCGAACAAAGTTTGAGTAGATCGCTTCTGTCTCCTCGAACTGGCGAACTGGTGCAGGAACAACTCCGATAGTTGTTCGAAATTGTGAATCATCCCATCATTTAGCTGGCTGAACCATGTCTGAGCAGTCTTGGTAAGAGTAGTTACGAACACTCTACACTTGATGTCATCTGAATACCGATGGAGCAGAGCGGTATTCTCGAATCTACATAAGTGATCCCACAGATCAGTGGTGCCATCATAGTCAAAATTAACCGGCCGAAAGGAAGCCGGCAATTCATCCTCCATAACTTCTTCAGAGAAAGGATTTCCCCTAGAACTTCGAGGAATCCGTCGAACAGTCTTCTGGACTTCTCGCAACTCCTTTCTTAGATCATCCACTTTCTCGGACAATTCTACATGTCCTCGCTTCTGGCCGCGAGGGTGATCAGACTGGCTTTCCTGTTCGTCTGTTCGAGATTTGTCAGCTTCTTGCTCCTTTCGGACGTGAATATCAGTGTTACCTTGTTGTGACTCGGCCCTTTGCTTGCCCAAAGCCTTCTGGACAGCCGCTTCTATCAGAGTTGAAAGTTCCTCCAGCGTCAAAGTGATAGTGCCGGGAGGATTCGCCGGTGCAGAACTTTGGTTCTCATCTTGTCGCACAGACTGTGCTCCTTCTTCTAACCTCCTTCGAGATCCTCTGGTATTCACCATTTTCACGATTCCTCAACTGTCTTAAGAGCTCAAAGTTGTGAAAGAAGATTCCCACAGATGGCGCCAATTGATTTGTCCTCACTTCAATTTTCTTCTTCTCCGGTGCCGATTGGAATTTTCCGATTGAAAGTACATGCAAAAACAAAGAACACCAGGGGTTTTTCCCGGTGAAGGGACTCCGACGCTCAAGTCAGTAATTTAGGAAAAACTTGCCGTTGCTTTTTCTTTAGTGATTTTTGTGTATTTTTTCGTGTGTGTGTGAGAATAGAAAGATAAGGGTTATAAATACTCCGTGAAAGACGTGGCAGTTAGATCTTCTCCTAAAAAAGTGGGAAGTGGGCAAGATACCCGTGATCATGGCGGTTATTCAAATTTGAACTAGTTCGCCTAAGATTTAGTTCGACATCTCGTCGTGAAAGTCTAATTAGTTCGTATCTTTAGTTCACTTCATATCTTCGGTTTCAGTTCGATTCTCATGTTAAGTTCAAGGTTCTGCCTGCTTCTCCATTCTGTTCGCATCGATTGGTCTTTGAGTCGGTTTGGTTTCTCGAATAGTTCGAATGTGGTCAGTTCGACCACATCAGTATGATTTGAGGGTGATTTTCGAACTAAAATTACGATGCTTCGAGCAGCCCCACAAGCTAATTGGTGAGCTAAGTGACGATTGCCTTCATGACATGAATGGTGTCTTTCAGTTCTTCATCATGTTCCATCTTTAATGAAAAACTATAAAAGATAACAATGGATGAGACATCACATGATACATAAACAATTCTAAGGTGCAATTGACTATTCTACTGATATATATAGCATGGAAGATCTGTTCACAAACCTGATAACTGCAGCTATATAAGAAAGGAATTCAGCCTCATAAATGCTCACTTGATACTCAAATAAGCACATGCATCAAAAATGAAGAAAAAATGTTAAAATAATCTGAGGTCAGGCTTTGACTTATATTATGATGCAAATGTTAATAGCTCAATGAATGATTTTGCCCACTGGTGCTTAGACTCCAATTACAGAGGTGAAGGTAGAAGAATTCAGTTTTGAAACAAGCTAAGACACACTTATGATGTCAATTGTTCGGCCAAAACTACACTAATTAGATTATACTATTACAAATTTTGCTTTCTATGCTTTCTATCATTAAGATAAAACACCATTCAAATTAACTAATGAAACAATTTAAGTCAACTAATTAATGCTTTCTATCATTTTCATATTGTTAACTAATCCTTTCTATCATCTATATTTATATAAAAAAAAGACCTTCAACAAAAATAGCATAAATAATTTTCCCTCCTAAATTTACATACTATAATTGGAAAGAAGTTAGTTATAAGAATTAAAAAATAATAATAAATAAATAGATTTATACTTTTAAGAATTGTAGGGTCCTCTAGGTTGGGCTATAGTCTATTGGTAGGTTATGTAGGTTATTTTTGTCTTTCTTTTTTGTATTTTATATAAATCATGATCTTTAAATTAAATCATTTTTTCAATTAATTTTTTTTGTTTTAATCTATGATATATCAAATTTATCATTTTGGTATCTAGAATTTTGTTCTTAATGCATGATATATCGGATTTATCATTTTTTATGAATTCTAATTTGTTATTTGCATTGCATCGTAAAAAAATAACAATGTAGAAATTTGATATTTAAATTTTGGTGCATAATTATATTTAACACAATTAGAAATGCAAAAACAAATGACTAAATTAAACTAAAATTAGGAAATTAAAAAAATAATTTGTAAAATACAAAGTTTTAGACTTTTGGGGAAATTAGTTATAATGAAAAACATTTTTATATAGTTGTTTGGTTTATTTGTCAATATAAGTGGGTTCAATATTCAATTATCTATGTTATTTGAATATATAGCAATATATTTAGGTATTTATATCTTTTTTTTAACTATTAATAATTAAGTTAATGGTTGGACAGAAAATTTCAAAGAAATTTATAATTGTGAACGTTAGGGAATATTCAAAAAATACAATAATATATTTATCATGACAATTATGTCAATATTACAAATTCCAACATGCATAACATATCTTTAGGAGTTAATATATTTTTTTAATATCAATTATCGTTTTAACATTCATGACACAATAAATGTTTCTCATTACTAAATTTAATTTATTTTAATTCACAAAATTGATTAGTGTACAAAATTGGTGTCATTTTTAACAACTTCATATTTCAAATATAGGTTTTATAATTCATTGTGCAACAAAAATATAAATTTATATAGTATTGTTTGCATTTTAAAAACATAATAATATTTAAAATAAGAATCAGTAGAGATAAAATGTCTAAATTCTTATTGATATATAATTTAGTTTATGATAATACTATCACATTATATTATTACATTTTTAAAATTAATAAATTTAATTATAAACCGTGCATCGCACAGGTATAATTCTAGTTAAGATAAAACACAATTCAAATCCTTCAGTTTTCCCAAGTAATATTCTACCTTGTCCTTATTATATGTCAATAATGGACTGATGAAAATGAGGAATACCAAAAATCTTCCAAATAAAATTAAACAATTTATTGGATTCCTCTGATGTCCACAGATTTGAAGTGCAGCTAACTTGATTGAAATTGAATTAGAACAAAATAAAAGATAAACTTCATGCACAAACTAAGCTGCCACACAAATTTATGATTTACAACACAATGTACAGCACAAATTACAGCACAATTTATGATGTAACAACAGAAATTTTCATGCACAATTTATGATTTAACAACATTGTATATACCTTATTTATGGTTTACAACACAATACTGACTGGGATTGAAGTACTAATAGTACCGTTTAATAAGAACATCGCATCTCAGAAGACAAAACATTCACAACAGTCAAAGAAAATCGAAGAAAGTTGAACAAAATGGTACAAGGAATGAAGAGAAATTACCTTCTTCACAGAAATGGAAGACGAAAATCCCGGCAAAGATCCCACCACTGCCACTGAACTCGCCAAGTTCTTCGATCCTACACTGCTATGGAAGAGACATGAAGGTGAAACTGAAATTAGGGTTTGATATTTATATGGGTAATTATATAATAATCTGTAAGTTCAAGGCTATTTTAGTAAAATCGCAGGCAATGGTAAGGATAAATGTGTAATTTCGCAACCCCCAATGTTGGACAACAAATGGGTTTCTAAACCCACCAATTATGGTGGGTTAATAAACCATTGTATAAACCTTATTTAAACCCTCCACATTAGCTTTAATAAGACTGGACCATTTAACAAGACCGGGCCATAGCCTATGAACCAAATGAAAAATAGGGAGGTTTATAGGAGGTTGGTAAGCCCAATCTCCAAACCAAACTAGGCCTAAGGATTGAACTATCCACACCCCATAAATTACTAAGCACATCCTATAATTTTAAATTAAAGATAAAAGAAAAAGATAAATGACAAAAATATCCTTATTAATTAAATAATTAAAATTTTGGAGAGGCTATTTACACCCCCACTTTTGCTAAAGATCCACCAATTTTTTGCTACTTCCAATAACTTTTACTATTTCCAAAACCAAATCTTAATTAAATCCAATTTATAACCAATTTTATCTAATCTATATATTTTCGAGATCTAAACCCCGAAATGGTATCAGAGCCTATATTTATTAAGAACTTAAATTTATATTTATTATATTCTGTAATTAACAAATGGTGAGGAGAATCATTCGAGAAAATATGGATCTGGACGAATGTCCAAGATGTATACATTACAGGAGATATCGTCAAATTTTGATGATGTATGCACAAGAGCACTAAGACAAGGTAACATATTGGAATAACCAATACGTTGAAAAGGAGGACGCATGAGCAGATAAGGAAACCTTGAGGCAATGCGATCAACCAGCAGCATATTATCTGGGTTTCCTTACGGTAAACCAGATGTTATATGTTGAGCTAATGAATCATCAGGAAGCAGCCCATCAAAACCATGATGCCTGATGGAGTGCCCGAGTGGAAGGAAATACTTCCAGATACAACTAAGATTTCTGAAGATCTTAGAGAAATCCAAAAGACGGTGAAGAGTTATGGCAACCGCAATAATCACCTACTAACACAAGTTCATCAGATTCAAAGTCAAATGGAGACGATGATAAAAAATCAAAAGAAAACTCTTGAAATCATTTATGATATTCAATAACGAGTCAAAAATTTGGAGAACAGACCATGTTCATCCTGAGGAAGAAGACGTATAGATTTCGGAACCGTTTCCTATTTACACCAAGATGGAAAGCCAACCGAAGTTGTACGACGCATGACTGATGATGAAAAACTTATTGCCATCATCAAAGGAAAATCCGTCACAAACAAGTGATGGATTTGGAGAAGATGAATCTGGAGGATCTACAGGACCTTGTCGAATCCTTCGCGGGATTAGGAATTGTGGATCTAAAGATGAACGTAGGAGATGGATCCGCTTTGATTACTCGTGATCAACAGCAAAGACCACCAGTTGATCCCAACATAGCAGAAAGTTCCGAATCACACCATATGGACGAACCAATGCCACAGGTGGGGGATTTCACCACAAGAGAAGATCTTATTGTCACAGGAACTCGACTAAGTTCAGAAAGACCGAATCTTTACAATACATCTTATGGAAAGTCTCAGCTCGACCCAATACATCCATACGGGTTGATGCTAAATCTGGATATCCCAGATTTCAAGAACCGTGAAGTCCTTATCGATGATTGGACATCGGCTATGATGATTGCAGCAGGAACCCTTGATCTTACAAAGGAATGATTCATCGTACTACTCGAGATGAGTTTTGAAGGAACTGTAAAGATCGCATGGGACATGACAACACCAGAAATGAAAAACAACATTACAGCTGGTGAGTCATTAAAAGAAATTGTCGATAATATGACAAAATTATTCAAAATCCATTTTATCGGCATAGACTATTTTGAGGGTCTGGAAAAAGAAAAACGAAAATGATACAAACAAGCCCTCTACAGCCTCGAATTGCATGATATTTTGTTATATTGACGAATACATCAAGTAATTCACCGAGTACCGATGGAAGTCCAAGGTGGAAGAAAAAGAGGCTTCACAATTATTCTTTGCGAAGATACCAAGTCCCTGGAGAGAAATGTTGATCAGGGAATACAAAAGTGCGGATGACTTAGATGCAATGGCCAGAAGAATGTCCTTCTTAAAGGTCAAGTTATCTGAATGGTGTCATCAAACAACACTTTACAAGAACTACAAGAGACTGCGAGGAATCAATAAAATGGTTCCCTTATGTTGCGAAGAAAATGACATCCCAACAGTCATTAGAGGTCAACCACGGAGGCATAAAAGGAAGAAACAACAGAGTCATCCATACCACCGTGGAAGCAACAACAAGAGAAGCATTTGTTGGTCTTCATGGAGACCTAGAAGAGTGTGGTCAAAACAAAATGCCCGGAGTTACAAATAAGGGCTAAGACCAGCACCAAATAGGAGTAGGTCATCAGGCTCAAATTAAGGAAGTACCAGTAGAACCACAGGAAGGAGAACTTTCAGACGGGCTCACACCAGAGCTAATGAAAGTTTTAAAGACTGTAATTCCTGGACGTGTGGAGCAAGAGGGCATACATCAACGGATTGCCCGGAAAATAAAAAATGAGGAATTAGACAGTTCGAGACAACACCCGAACTCAAGAAAGTTGTCTATTATCAGGATCTTATACAGGTGTATCAATTTGAGGATTTACCCTCAGATGAAAGCATCTACGAAGAAGAGATCTATTCTGATGATGGAAGTGAATTCAGTTCAGAATCAGAGTGAAGAGGAAATTCTTCAATCAACGGTGAGAGAGGATATGTTAGGATTCCTGATCTCCCATACTACGGTGTCTCATAAGACTCTAATAAGGATTATGAAAAAGGATCCAAAGCTCCAGATATACAATGGTTTTACCATTGGGGCTATGTAAAAGGCATTGGATAAGATTGAGTTTCGTTGCAGAAAACACCAAATTATCCACAGAGTAACTACCAGAGAATTTGTCATCCCAATGGAATTCACTGGTAATCTAATCGAGATGCAATTGGTCCCTTACCGAGAGATACAAGAGATCAAAACCAGAGTCAAGAGAGAAGTTGTACGTACACTCTCATGGATTTACATCGGAGCCATAAGATTTGTTATTAAAGAAACATTCAAAGAGGGAATTGATTCGCCACTCAATCTTGCAATTTTTGACAAGCGAATCTCAAATCTCAAGGATTCATGCCTTGGAGCAGTTATAAGAAATTTGTATGCAGGGAAATTGACATTTAATGTCTATCCTAGAATTGCATATAATCTGAGAGATCGAGACTTCAACAAAATCTTAACCCTTCATCAAGATTTCAAAAGAAATGATCTGATGAAAGAAGGGAATAGACCGTACTCGATAACCTACAAGATTTCATGTGCTCTCTGGAATACACATCATTCAAATGTATTATTGAGAAAGGAATTTATTGAACTTCTAAGTATCTTTGAGGACTTCGCCAGGGTAGTTCTACCGGAACTTATTGAATCTCCAACTATAAAGGAGATAGATATGAGAATCCAGGATCAACCCGTCTTCAACAAGAGTCAAAGTCTCAGAATTGAGCCAATGAGGATGTCTTTCCACCAAGATAGAATAATGAGCAGCAACCGTTGGGAAGAAAAAACACCGAGTACAACCCAGCGAATCCCAGATGTTTTCAAAACACAAGGAAAGCTCAAGTGCCTTGAAGGATGGAGAGGAGTTGAAGTGATATTCGACATTACTCAACGGGAAAATATATTCCCCTGTAATGTCTTATATTATCTCCAACAACCGATAGTCAGAAAATTTTAAGGAAGCCTAAGAATGGGTGAAATTGAGCTGACTATCATGGGGATTGCAGGAAGAATCCCAGATCAGTTAATACTTGGGATCCAGTTTCTCGAGGATCATAAACCTTGGGAAAGATTACAGGATGGAATGGAGTTCACAGTGGCAGACAAAAGATACAGAATCAGATGACCACAAGGCCGAATATTTTACCGCCTATGTCGACTCAGGCGCCGGAGTATGTATTGCAAAGCAGGAGGTTTTCCCTAAAGAAATTGGAGAAGATCTACCAGCTATTGCAGGAAGAGATTTCTCTAAAAGAATTCTTATTCTTAATCGAGGAATCAAACAAGCGGAAATCATGATCGAAGGTGCAGGCGGTACCTCATGGTATAAAGTAAAGACGCCACCAATCTATTTCCATGATACAAGAGCAGATGTTTTGTTAGGAAATAATTTCCTACAAACATTCAAGCGATTTATACAGGAAAATGAGACAAGATGGCTTATTTTCACAACCTTATGCGATCATAAGATTATTGTCCAAAAACTGCGATAGGCATTCTACAGAAAAATGCCCATTACTTTTCGTAACAAGCGTGGTGATGAAGCCAAACTTCGACATCCCAAAATGACGTATAAAAGAAGGTTTGGTGATGCATTATTATCCTATCGGTAATATGGTTTGAAGTAGAAGGATACCAAGAGATGGGATGATAACTTGTATTCATTTAGGATACAAGGAGAAGAACGAGTACCTCTAGAGACAATTGCAGAATTGATGAAAAGCCTATTGGAGAACACACCGAGTGAGGTTACCATTAAAGAACAAATATCACTCGAAGATGTCAAGAAAAAGATCGAAAAGAATTACAATGAAAATCCTTTGGCATGGTGGGACAAGAATGAGCTCAAAGCATCCTTAAAGGTTAAAACCAGAAAGGAACACGAGTTCGTGAGATGCAAGCCAATCCTTATGAACTGAGAGGATCGTGAGGATATGCAGAAGATACTTAAGGAACATCTTGACCTTAAGTTGATTTCACCAGGACTCTCTCCATACAGCAGCCCAGGATTCCTTGTAAGGAATCATGGAGAGATCAAAAGAGGAAAGTCAAGACTTGTTATTAATTACAAATGGATTAATAACATCTTGGAGTTTGATGGATATTACATCCCGAGTAGAGAACACCTGGTCAACTGTATCAAAGGTGTCAAGGTATTCTCAAAGTTCGATTGCAAGTCTGGATTCTACCAGATTAAGATGGAGGAAGAAAGTAAGAAGTTTACAGCCTTCTCCACACCACAGGGACATTATATCTGGAACGTGATGCCCATGGGATTGGTAAATGCACCCCAGATATATCAAAGGAAGATGGATAATCTTTTGAAAGATTATTTCAGCTTCATGTTTGTGTACATCGATGATACCCTCATCGCATCCAAGAACGTGAAAGAGCATCTCAAACATTTGGAGATATTTTCAGATGTTTGTCATAAGGAAGGATTAGTGCTTTCAGAAAAGAAGACAGTAAGTGCTACGAAACAGATCGAATTTCTTGGAATAGAAATCGATGAATCTGGATTCATCCTGCAAAACCACATTGTGGAAAAGATACAAGGATTTCCAGATACCCTCAAAGATAAGAAACAACTTCAGAGTTTTATTTGAGTTCTTAACTTCGCCGGAATGTTCATAAACAATCTGGCACATTACAGGAAGGTGTTTAGCCAATTATTAAAAATGATGCAATATTCAAATGGGAAGATGAACACCAAGAGGGGATAAAGCAACTTAAAGAGGTTTGTCAAAAGCTTCCGAAACTTGTTATACCTCAAGACGAGGACGAACTGGTTCTTTACACAAACGCCAGTGATCATTGGTGGGCAGCAATCCTTATGAAAACTACACCAAGTGGAGAAATGTCTTGCAGATATTGCAGCGGTTTATTCACGGATAGTGAAGCAAATTGGTGGCATATCAACAAGAAGGAGTTATTTGCAGTTAGAAAGACTTTTAAAAAATGGCCTTTATTCCTACTAGCTAAAAAGTTCATCTTAAAATTAATAACTCGAGTGTCAAAACCTTTCTGAAAAACAAAATATAATCAATGCCATAAAAAGCTAGATTACTTAGATAGCCAGTTGAATGTCAATATTATGATTATGATATTGTCATTGTAAAATCTCATGACAATGTTCTTGCTGATTTTTTAATACGAGATCGAAGGACGCATCGCTGACAAGGTCCTCACACGAGTAAGGCATCTCAGGGAAAACCTGGAGAGCCTAGAATGAGACTTTAGTACTTTATGTATCAATGCAGAAGTCGCTGGACGACTTCAACGAGCTGATGAGAGATCCATCTCTGGTCTAATAATAGCATGCCAGTGTGCGCAGGAACAATTGTTCACGGTGCTACGGGGGCCTCTTCTCCAGGCTGCATCTCCAACGGTGTAAAAGGGAGAAATAAGAGAACATGTCTCTAACCCGCAAGTTATGGATTCAAATACCATAAATACGAGTGCTGCAGATGATGTATTCCTTGAGGATGTACAAACTATAGCAAAAGTTGAAGCTCCGGTGTCACAACCTGAGTCTTCAAGTCAACCCAGCACCTCTGGGGTAAAAGAGAGAGAGTTGGATCTTAGGCCACAGACTAGCAAAACTAAGGTCCAAACTGACGAGGTAAAAGTTTCTCCTATGTAGGTATACCAGAAGCAATGGGAGAAGTTGGCTACCAGAAAATGTATCAATCCAAAGAGAACAATCGTTGATATCTCTGGAAAATACCGGAGGGTTTGGATGAAACCAGGAAGCTATCCAAACGAAGTACAAGAATTGTATAATTTTGGAGCTATAACTTCAATCTATATCATTTCACCAGGATTCCCTGAAATTTCAAAATTACCGAAATGGATTGGGGAAGCAGTACACGAGACTTGGGCCAATAATTCTAGAACTGTATTTTATTAGTGCAGCTCCAAAACTAGCAAAGAAAGGTTTCCATAAAGCCTTTCATTTTATCAATCTCAGGAGAACGGATGGGAACGCCTTGAAAACTATCAAGGCGGCTTCTCCGGAGGAAACTCCCATTTTGGTAGGAGCATTTTCAGAAGATGAAGCTTCTACCCAACGATCATGGGGACTTTGGGTTTGTCTGAGCGAGATGGACAAAGTCAAATATCCCTTCAAGTTCTTTCAGAATTCAACGAGTGGATCTTTCCTCCTGAATTCAATGATTGGAACAACCACAAGATTTGCAGAGGATCTTTTTGAAACAAAAAGAAGAATCCTCTTGGAAAACAAAATTCCGGTGAGTAAAGAAACCTACCAGAAATTATGCAATATGGCGCATGTAGGCTGATGGACGGATCGAATCTGCCAAGCATGCCCAGAGCAGAAGGAACCTGAGTTTGGGAAAGGATTCCGACCCAACCCGACCGACAAGAACGCGGGGCGGACAAAGACAAAGGTCCTGCCCAAAAGAAAATTTATCCGTAGGGACCACGAAGGTAAAATTTTTAAAAGATTCCCCGACAAAGATAACATGGGCTGAGTCACGCCAAACGAGCATCACACGAGATAAAGTCATGGGAAGAAAAGGGAGATTCCCCGACAACAATCACATGGGATGAGTCATGATGAAAAGCTGGCAAATCACTAACTTAGTGGTTGATCCACTAGGAAAAGGAGACAGCTGGCTAAAACAAGATTTAAAATCCGCACTTCAAGTCCGGATTTTGCCTATAAATAAGAGAGCTTGAAGGAAGCTAAGGACATCGAACATCTCCCTTAGTTTTCTTTAGAATAAACATCTTTGTTATTTTGAGTGTTCTTAGTTTAGTTTATGTATTTACAAGTCATAGTCTTCTCCATGAGAGGCTAATCTAGTAATCTCCTCCCAAAAGGAGATTACAGATGTAATAAATATTTTTAAGTTCTTAATAAAAAAAGGTTTTTTACTTCAACGTGTTTGTTGTTTGATCTATTCATCCTTTGGAAGAATCATCTTGTACACCTGGTGTAAGAAACGAACCAAGGTTGTGCTAGGCAGTTGCTGAAGGAAGTGAATAATTTGCAGACCATCTTCCCTGATTGGTTGAAGTTGAACAGTGAGGAACTGTTTGTAAAACTGTCTGGGGGCAGTAATTTTCCAGCTGGTGGTGTTGCAAACCATCTCACCCGGTGTTGTTCTGATCAAAGAAAGGTATGCATTTCAAAGGATTTATTAATTTTACGGAATCATGTTGGGCCTAATATTGATTTATTAATGATTTTGGATCTAAGAATAATATAGATTGGAGAATGATAAATTATGTTTTACCTGCTATTTATGTATCCAGAATTTGAGATTCCTTATCTATTTGGCAAAAACTTTTATGCACCGGTTGCACGGATCCCAGATCCGTGCAACTGGGTCGATCCGTTCACACGCCCAAAACGTGCTCCCACGTGCCTCCCACGCGCCTGAACACTTGCGTTGAAGCTCATCCAAAATTCGCTCCAATAGACCAACCTTTGTGTATAGTTAGACCGACCTTTGTGTTATATTAAACATATCTTATGTAGGTAGGTCTAACTATATACAAAGGTATGTATACCTATATACAAAAGTATGTCTAATAAATACAAATGTATGTCTAAGTATACATAAAGGTATGTCTAACACAACATAAATGTATGTTTAACATAACATAGTGGTATGTGCCAAAATTCAAAAATCAAGCCCAAAAAAGACAATGTATGAAATCTGGGTAACTCTAACATAATATGGTGGTAACACTAACAGAAGATAACTCTAACATAACATGAGGGTATGACTGCCTAGAGCGAATCTTGGTGGATTTGAGCGCACCCACCAGGCGCGTGGGGGTGCGTGAAAAGGCACGTCAGAGGCTCATGGGGCCGGTCGACCCGGGTGCATGGATCATAGATCCATGTACCAGTTGCACAAAATATTTTGCCAATATAGTATATGAATTACAACGTAAATAATTTCACTATAACTCATAATAAAATTATTATGACTAAATTTTAGTGTGTAATTTGATGGTAGAGATTAAGTAAAAGGTCCAACTATTCACACCCCATGTATTACTAAACAAACCCCATGATTTTTAAAATAAATAGAAATAAATATTAAAAGACAAAACTACCCTTACTAATTAATAAAAAGAAAATTACAAATGGTGGGATAAATCCTCTCCCCTCCTTGCATTCCTTTTTTTTTTCTTACCACTTTTCACAGATATCCAAAATTCTATTGTCTTCCAAAAATTCCTCAAATATCCAATTTTGCTTTTTTCAATCTATATTATTTTTAGATCCGAAATCATAATAAATCAATATCAGGCCCAACATGCTTTCGTAAAATTAATAAATCCATTAAAATTCATACCTTTATTTGACCGGAACAGCCCCTTGTGAGATGGCTCGCAACACCACCAGCTGGAAAATCACTACCCCCAGATCGTTTTATGAACAGTTCCTCACTGTTCAACTTCAACCAATAGGGAAGATTGTCTGCAAGTTATCCAGCTCATTCAGCAACTGCCCAGCATAACATTTGTTCGTTTCCTACACCAGGTGTACAAAGTGATCCTTTCAAGGGATAAATAGATAAAATGGAAAACACGTTGAAGCAAAATCCTTCTTTTATTAAAAACTTGAAAAATATTTATTACATAAATAATTCTCCTTTTGGAAGTAAAATACTATTTTAGTCTCTCATAGAGAAGACTTGCACTCGAACACATAAACTTTAAAACACTCAAACTATACAAATTTTTTCACTCTATATTTTATTCTAAGAAAACTAAGAAGAATGTTCGATGTCCACAGCTTCCTTTTTCCTCTCTTATTTATAGATAAGAATCCGGACTTGAAGTGCAGATTCCAAATCTAGCTTGTTTATCCAGCTGTTTCTTTTCCCTAGTGGATCAACCACTAAGTTAGTGTTTTGCCAGCTTTTCCTCGTGACTCATCCCATGTGATTGTTATCGGGGAATATCCTTTTTCTTCTCCTGACTCTATCACATAGTGATGTTTGTTTGGCGCGACTCAACCCATATTACATTTTTTAGGGAACCTTTTAAAAATTTGACTTTCATGGTTCCTGCGGAAAGCTTTTATATTGGGCAGGTCCCTTGTCCTTGTCTGCTCCGCGCTCTCATCGGTAAGGTTTGGGTCGGAATCGTTTCCCAAACTCGGGTTCCTTCTATTTCGGGCATGCTTAGCAGATTCGATCCGTCCATCGACCTACATCCGCCATGTTACAGAATTTTCCGGTAGGTTTCTTTACTAACCGAAATCTTGTTTTCCCAGAGGATTCTTTGTTTTGTTTCGAAAAGATCCTCTGCAAATCCTGTAGTCGTTCCCCTCATTTAATTCAGGAGGAAAGATCCACTCACTGAATTATGAAAGAACTTGAAGGGATACTTGACTTTGTCCATCTCGCTCAGACAAACCCAAAGTCCACATGCTCATCGGATGGAAGCTTCATCTTTTGAAAATGTTCCTACCAAAATGGGAGTCTCCTCTGGAGAAGCCGTCTTGATAGTTTTTAGGGTGTTCCCATCCGGTCTCCTAAGCTTGATAAAATGAAAGGCTTCATGGAAACCCTTATTCGCTGGTTCTGGAGCTGCACTGATAAAATACAATTCCAGAGTGTCACCTCTGGCCAAATGTGGATTATTGGCCCAAGTCTCATGAATTGCTTCCCCTATCCATTTCGGTAATTTTGAGATTTCGGGAAATCCTGGTGAAATGGTATAGATTGAAGCTAGAGCTCCAAAATTATACCATCCTTGTACCTCATTTGGATGACTCCCTGGTTTCATCCAAACTGTTGGGTATTTCCCAGAGATAGCAATAATTGTTCTTTTCGGATTGATACCCTTTCTTGTGGCTAGCTTCTCCCATTGCTTCTGGTATACCTATATAGGGGAAACTTTAACCTCGTCAGTTTGGACCTTAGTTTTGCTAGTTTGTGGCCTAAGATCCAACTCTCCTTCTTTTACCCCAGAGGTGCTGGGTTTACTTGAAGACTCGGGTTGTGACACCGAAGCTTTAACCTTTGCCATAGTTTGTGCATCCTCAAGGAATGCATCATCTGCAACACTCGTAGTTATGGTATTTGAATCCATAACTTCTGGGTTAGAGACCTGTTCTCTTATTTCTCCCTTTTGCACCGTTGGAGATGCATCCTGGAAAAGAGGCCCTCGTAGCGCTGAAAACAATTGTTCCTGTGCACCGAGACGGATCTCTGATCAGCATGTTAAAGTCGTCCAGTGACTTCTGCATTGATACATAGAGTACCAAATTCTCATTCTAGGCTCTGCAGTTTTTCCCTGAGATGCATTACTCGTGTGAGGACCTCGTCAGCAACGCGTCCTTCTATCTCGTGTTAAAAAATCTGCAAGAATATTGTCATGCTATTTTATAATGAAAATATCATAATCATAATATTGACATTCAGCTTGTCATCTAAGTAGTCTAGCCTTTTCTGGTTTTGATTCTATCTTATTTTTCAGAAAAACTTTGACACTTGAGTTATCAATTTTTAAGATGAACTTTTTAGCTAGTAGGAATAAAGACCATTTTTTAAAAGTCTTTCTGACTGCAAAAAACTCATTCTCGTTGATATGTCACTGATTTGCTTCACTATCCCTAAATAAACTACTGCAATATCTGCATGGCATTTCTCCATTTGGTGTAGCTTTCATATGAACTACTGTCCACCAATAATCGCTGGCGTCTGTGTAAAAAACTAGTTCATCCTCGTCTTGAGGTATAACAAGTTTCGGGAGTTTTTGGCACACCTCCTTAAGTTGCATTATCCCCTCTTAGTGTTCATCTTCCCATTTTAATATTGCATCCTTTTTTAGTAATGGGCTAAACTCCTTTATGTGTAATGTGTCAGAATGTTTATAAACATTCCAGCGAAATTAACAACTCCAAGAAAACTATGAAGTTGTTTTTTTATTCTTGAGGAAATCTGGAAATCCTTGTATCTTCTCCACATTGTGGTTCTGCAGGACGATTCCATATTCAATGATTTCAATTCCAAGGAATTCGATTTGTCTTGTAGCAATTACTGTCTTCTTTTCTGAAAGCACTAATCCTTTCTTATGGCAAACATCTAAAAATATCTCCAAATGTTTGAGATGCTCTTTTATGTTCTTTGATGCGATGAGTATATCATCAATGTATACGAAAATGAAACTAAAATAATCTTTTAAAAGATTATCCATCTTCCTTTGATATATCTGGGGTGCATTTTCCAATCACATGGGCATCACATTCCAGATATAATGTCCTTGTGGTGTGGAGAAAACTGTAAACTTCTTACTTTCTTCCTCCATCTTAATCTGGTAGAATCCAGACTTACAATCGAACTTTGAGAATACCTTGACACCTTTGATACAGTTAACCAAGTGTTCTCTACTCGAGATGTAATATCCATCGCACTTCAAAATGTTACTAATCCCTTTGTAATTAATAACAAGTCTTGGCTTTCCTTTCTTGGCTTTCCTCTCTTGATCTCTCCATGATTCCTTACGAGGAATCCTGGGCTGCTGTATGGAGAAACTCCTGGTGAAATCAACTTAAGGTCAACATGTTCCTTAAGTATCTTTTGCATATCCTCACGATCCTCTCGGTTCATAAGGATTGGCTTGTATCTTATGAACTCGTGTTCCTTTCCGGGTTTAACCTTTAAAGATGCTTTGAGCTCATTCTTGTCCCACCATGCCAAAAGATTTTCATTGTAATTCCTTGCATCTTCTTCTTGATATTTTCGAGTGATATTTGTTCTTCAATGGTAACCTCCCTCGGTGTGTTCTCCAATAGGCTTTTCATCAATTCTGCAATTGTCTCTGGAGGTACTCTTTCTTCTCCTTGTATCCTGAATGAATACAAGTTATTATCTCATCTCTTGGTATCCTTTTGCTTCGAACCATATTGCCGATAGGATAATAATGCATCACCAAATCTCCTTTTTTCCGCCATTTTTGGATGTCGAAGTTTGGCTTCATCACCACGCTTGCTGCGAAAAGTAATAGGCATTTTTCTGTAAATGTCTCTCCCAGTCTTTGGACAATAATCTTATGATCACATAAGGTTGTGAAAATAAGTCTTCTTGTCTCATTTTCCTGTGTAAATCGCTTGAATGTTTGTAGGAAATTGTTTCCTAACAACACATCTGCTCCTGTATCATGGAAGTAGATTGGTGGTGTCTTTACTTTGCACCATGGGGTACCTCCTGCACCTCCAATCATGATTTCCGCTTGTTTGATTCCTCGATTAAGAATAAGAATTCTTTTAGAGAAATCTCTTCCTGCGATAGCTGGTAGATCTTCTCCAATTTCTTTAGGGAAAACCTCCTACTTTGCAGTACATATTCTGACGCCTGAGTCGACATAGGCGGTGAAATATTCTGCCTTGTATTCATCATATAACATTCCAATAGAAATGTATATGGAGAATAGGCTCGTAGTCATGTGATTCTGTATCTTTTGTCCGCCACTGTGAACTCCATTCCATCTTGTAATCTTTCCCAATGTATAGATCCTCGAGAAACTCGATCCCAAGTATTAACTGATCTGGGATTCTTCATGCAATTCCCATGATAGTCAACTCAATTTCACCCATCCTTAGGCTTCCTTGAAATTTTCCAACTATCGGTTGTTGGAGATAATATCGGACATTACAAGGGAATATATTATCCCGTTGAGTAATGTCGAATACCACTTCAACTCCTCTCCATCCTTCCAGGCACTTCAGCTCTCCTTGTGTTTTGAAAACATCTGGGATTCACCGAGCTGTACTTGGTCTTTTTTCTTCCCAACGGCTGCTACTCATAATTCTATCTTGTTGGAAAGACATCCTCCTTGGCTCAATTCTGAGACTTTGACTATTGTTGAAGACGGGTCGATCTTGGATCCTCATATCGATCTCCTTTGTAGTTGGAGATTCGATAAGTTCCGGTAGAACTACCCTGCTGAAGTCCTCAAAGATTCTTGGGACTTCAATAAACTACTTTCTCAAGAATACATCTGAATATTGTGTATTCGAGAGAGCATAGGAAATCTTGTAAGTTATCAAGTATGGTCTATTCCCTTCTTTCATCAAATCATCTGTTTTGAAATCTTGATAAAGGTTTAAGACTCTGTTGAAGTCTCGATCTCTTAGATTGTATAGAATTCTAGGATAGACATTAAATGCTAATTTTCCTGCATACAAATTTCCTGTAACTGCTCCAAGGCATGAATCCTTGAGATTTGAGATTCGCCTGTCAAAAAATTACAAGATTGAGTGGCGAATCAATTCATTCTTTGAATGTTGCTTTAATAATAACTCTTATGGCTCCGATGTGAATCCATGAGAGTGTATTTGTAACTTCTCTCTTGACTCTGCTTTTGATCTCCTGAACCTCTCGGTAAGGGACCAATTGCATCTCGATGAGGTTACCAGTGAATTCCATTGGGATAACAAATTCTCCGGTAGTTACTCTATAGATAATTTGTTGTTTTCTGTTATAGAATCCAATCTTATCCAATGACTTTTCCATAGCTCCAATGGTAAAACCATCGTGTATTTGGAGCTTTGGATCCTCTTTCATAATCCTCATTAAAGTCTTGTGAGACACCGTCGTGTGGGAGAGGAATCCTGACATATCCTCTCTCACCGTTGATTAAAGAATTTCTTATTCACTCTGATTCTGAACTGGATTCACTTCCATCATCAGAATAAGTCTCTTCTTCGTAGATGCTTTCATATGAGGGTAAACCCTCAAATTGATACACCTGTATAAGATCTTGATAATAGACAGCTTCCTCGAGTTCGGGTGTTGCCTCGAACTATCTAATTCCTTGTTTTTGATTTTCCGGGCAATCTGTTGAGATATGTCCTCTTACTCCACACGTCCAGCGATTACAGTCTGTAAAACTTTCATTAGCTCTGGTGTGAGCCCGTCTGAAAGTTCTCCTTCCTATGGTCCTGCTGGAACTTCCTTGATTTGAGTCTGATGAAGAGACTCTACTCCTGCTTGGTGCTGGTCTTTGCCCCGATTTGTAACTCCGGGCCTTTTGTTTTGACCACACTCTTCTAGGTCTCCATGAAGACCAACGACTGCTTCTCTTGTTGTTGCTTCCACGATGGTATGGATGACTCCTTTGTTTCTTCTTTTTATGCCTCTGTGGTTGACCTCCCACGACTGTTGGAATGTCATTATCTTCACAACATAAGAGAACCATTTTATTGATTCCTCGCAGTCACTTGTAATTCTTGTAAAGTGTTGTTTGATGACACCATTCGGATAACTTGGCCTTTAAGAATGACATTCTTCTGGTCACTGTATCTAAGTCATCCGCACTCTTGTATTCCCTGATCAACATTTCTCTCCAGGGACTTGGTATCTTCGCAAAGAATAGTTGCGAAGCCTCTTTGTCTTCCACCTTTGACTTCCATCGGTATTCAGTGAATAACACTTTGGATCTGATGAACTTGTGTTGGTATGTGATTATGGAGGTTGCCATAACTTTGCATCGTCTTCTGGATTTCTCTAAGATCTTCGAAAATCTTAGAGGTATCTGGAAGTATCTCCTTCCACTCGAGCACTCCATCAGGTATCATGGTTTTGATGGGCTACTTCCTGATGATTCATTAGATCAACATATAATATCCGGTTTACCCAAAGGAAACTCATGTAATATGTTGTTTGTCTATCGCACTGTCTCAAGGTCTCCTCGTCGGCACCTGCGACTTCTTTTTCAGCATATTGGACATTCCAATATGTCACATTGTCTTGATGCTCTTGAGCATACATCGTCAAAATTTGGCGATATCTCATGTAGGGTATACATCTTGGACACTCGTCCAAATCCATAATTTCTCGAATAATTCTCCTCACCAATTAGTTAATTACATAATATAATAAATATAAATTCAAGTTCTTAATAAACCTAGGCTCTGATACCATTTCGCGCTTCAGATCTTGAAATTATATAGATTAGATAAATATTGGTATTAAATTGGAAAATTTTAAGACTTGATTTGGAAATAGTAAAAAGATATTGGAAATAGCAAAAAGTGGTGGATCCTTAACAAAAGTAGGGGTGTAAATAACCTCCCTAAAATTTTATTATTTTATTAGTAAGGGTATTTTTATCTTTTACTTTTTTTATTTTATATTTAATTTAAAATAATGGGGTATATTTAGTTGTTCTTGAGGACTGAATAGTTGGACTTTAACTAAAAATTGGGTTGTTGGAGAGAGAGGAGTGTTACTATGTGAGGAAGAGAATATGAGAAGAATTAAAAAAAGAAAAATAAAAAAATACATATATGCTGACCCATATTCAAACCGGGTCGGGTCAGGCGGATTGGGGTCCGTGCCCTAGGGGTATATGAGTTTTGGTGTCAAATCTATCTTTTTTATAAATTTCGATTTGTTATTTACTTTACATTGTAGAAAAAACAAAATATGAGTTTCATATTTAAAATTTGGTGCATAATTATACTTACAAAAATAAAAATACAAAAACAAATTACTAAATTAAACTATAGATTAGAAAATTAAAAACATAGTTTTTAAAAGAATTTTGAAAGATTATTTTGTTAGGAATTTAAATTTTTTCGAATAAATGCATTTATCAGTTATCACATGAGTTTTTTATATTTTAAAAAACTAATGTAGAAGAAAAGTGAAACCCATATTGAAATAGTTGAGCCCATTAGATAACTAAAGCACCATAGCCCAAGTTCATACATTGCAGAGAGAGGATGGCTCACGTCGTGCGGCCGCTAATTCAGTGGCCACGGTGGCGCCACCGTCACCCCATATTCTCTCATCTCCTCTTCCTCAGTTCACTTTCACCGCGCGCCACCACGAATTTCCCTTTATTCGCTTTTTTCTCCGCTTCATCCCGCGAAGTTCATTTTCATTCACGCGCTCTTAAATTGCGCGGCGTTCCTTTGCCATCCGACGTTAATGAGAGCAACGATGAATCCTCTGACGCCAGTAGTTCAAAGAAGAGCCGCAACGAGAGAAAGCGTGAGGCTCGACGCGCCGTACGCTGGGGTATGGAGCTAGCTAACTTCTCTCCTCCTCAAATTAAGCGCATTCTCAGGTTCGTTTATCTGTTAATCGCAATCTTATACTCAACTTATGGGAAAATATTTAGGCATTTTGATCTTGCGTGGATATGTTTGCAGAGTTGCTGATGTTGAGAAAGAGGTTTTTGATGCTGTTATGCTGGTTAAGGTGCTTAAATGTTAAGAAAAGCAATTGGTTCCTTTTGATTTGTTTGTGTGTTAATGATGAAGATAACATGTTTGATTTTGGTCGCAGAGATTAGGTAGTGATGTTCGAGAAGGAAAGCGCAGACAATTTAATTATATAGGTGAGAGAGGACTAAAATATACTGTTTTTCAATAATAATATGTATTCTTTTTCTATTTTAGAGATTTATAGGAAGCAATTTTGCTTGTGATGAGAGTAAACTTTATTTGATTGAGTTGTCTCTGATGCAATGGTCATGTTTTGATTACAAACTGAAGCATTATCCAGGAAGAAGTTGTATAAATGTTTAGTACAATAATGAGGAAAACAATTGGTTTATAACTATTCTATAAGACAAGCTTGCCATATATCATATTATGCCTCTATTGAGAATGGATAGGATTATTTGGTATAGAATTTTTTCGTCTAAAAGTTTCAGCAAGAAAAATTGGTTTAATATTGTCTATAGGGTGTTTTTTAATCAGCATCATCTATAAAATTAATGGATATGGTAGGAAGACTGCTACGAGAAGTGGAGCCTGAACTGATGGATGGTTTAATACAGTCCATTAAAGATGGGGACCAGAGTAAGTTTCAAGATTTATCAGGTACACAGATATTGGCAGTTGATGATGAAGAGGAGGGAGAAGAAGAAATTTCAGAGGATGAAGAACAGGTCTGAAATAATGTGACTCTCTCTCTTTACCTGTCTTAAGAATCATTTTACAATGTGGATAGCCATAGGAGGCTAGAACAATGAGTTACATTTCTGATTTTCAAAGTACCCGTCGTTTATTGACACACATATACTTACAGTTTTCTCAGAATATCCATTGTCTTCCTCATACATCTTGCTGCTATGTGTTAGGCAACAAAATCTATCTGCATTTCTGAACAAATAAGCATAATGTTTATGTGTTCATCTTGACGAACTTTGCTTCTTGCTGTTCAGCTCATGATTATATACTATAAGAAGTATTATATTTTTTCTAAAGCTATGCCAATGGTGATTTCCTTAAATTTCAAGCTCTAGGATTATCTTCTATTGAACACGTTGGATGATAAGTTCTACTAAAACAATTTTATGGTATGTGGTTTTATGTGGAATATGTTTTGCATACTTTGTTGATTGTTATGTTTTGAAAAAGTTATATTATTTTGTTGTATGTTTGGTATGGATGATATATCATACAATTGCTTTGCTTGACAGAATACCACGAATACTGCTGTTGTAACCAGATGGTTTGATGGCCTGATTAATAAAGACATTAGCATCACCAATGAAATTTATTCACTGCGGGAAGTTGAATTTGATCGCCAGGTCAGTTTTTCGGATTATGCTTATAGTTGTGAAGTATTTTGAACTCAGACATGGTCTTGGTTCCGTTAGAGGTTCTAATCCAATATTCAAAGGTTGTAGAATTGTCTGTTATTTGTCATACACCTGCCACAAAGTTGAAAATTACTCACCCACATGTAATGAAGCAACTGAGATGCTCTGTTTCGAGCCTATTCACCTCCTGAACCTTGACCTTTCATAGCTGCATAAGTTATTTGTCTAGATTTTTTGGTTGCTATTGGTAGTGATGCAAAAGTTGCATTCCTTTTCCATCTGGCCATGAAATCTACTTGTCAGCAATGAACTAGACACCTGTTTTCCTATAAACTGTATAACCTAAGTCAAGGACAAGGGGAAGGAAAGATAAAAATGATAAGTGAGTCTTCTTAGTGTATTTGGGAGAAGCTCAGGATAGAATGCTTATTTCAAATTTGTTACTGAAAAGCTTGCTACACTTATCATTTCTGGTATTATTTTAAATAATTTGAAGAGAAAGGAAAGGAAAAATGGAAATGAAATATGTAATGTTCTTATTTTATGTATTTCAGATAAGCTTTGAATAAAATTCATATTTCAACCCTCTCACCAGAATGCTTGCTAGACTTATCTTTGTTTGTCTTCTGACAATTCTAAAGAGTAATTTAACTGCAACTGATGAGTTTGCTAAAATGTGCTGATGTTAGCGATACATTGTCATCTAGCATACATACAATATTTGTTCCTAAAATGATATCTCTAGTGTCTGTATTACTATTGTAGGAACTTCGCCAACTGGTCAGGGAAATGCATTCTGCACTAGACCGTGAAGCCACTTTAAAAGAAAATGGAAAACCGGTTGTTGCTGTGGTGATTGCTAGAAGATCTCTCACTCGTTTTCTTCAAGGTCTTGCAAATCAACTTCGAGTTGAATAGCTTCTACACTCGAGTGTGTTTGGCTAAGCTTATTTTTAGAGTTTATAAGCTATCATATCTTATAAGATGTTTTTAGAGCTTATATAAGCTATTTAATTTGAGTTTAATATAAATTATTGAAGTGTTTGAGACCTTTGGGTAAATAAGATAGTTGACCTTATAAGTTAGTAATAGCATTTGTGTAATTTCAATGATTAAATTTGAAGGTGTTTTGAAAAACAAGCTCTTATTTTAGATATAAGTTTGGATTTCCTAACTTTTCAAAAAATAGCTTATATGCTTTTTACATCTTATAAGCTCATAAGATAAGATCTTATTTTTAAAAGTTAGCCTAACACTTTTGAGGAGCTTATAAGCATTTAACATCTTATAAACTCTTTTAAGAAGCTAATAAGCTTAGTCAAACACCCTCTTCCTCTACGTCATTTATATTTATAGGTTTTCGAAAACTTATATCCAGTAATAGAGGAAAACATATTTACCATGTACATTTTTTGCATTTTTGGACATTACCATATAGACTGTTTTTCGTTGTTGATCACCATCTATACTATTAGGATTTTATGGAATTGGATTCTCTGTTCCAAATTTTGTTTCATCTTATATTTCATTGTTTTCAATAGATTACATGTATACATCAGTGATGTCATCTTTTACACGTGCCGTGTATTGAAGCATCAGATGAAATACGGTTTGAAAGCCTATACTTTTGGCGTGTACTCTATACTTTTCGCAAGCCTAAAATCTTCATCCAAAATTCAAATTACTCCATGATGTGTTTATTTTAGTGGTTCTGCCACAAAAACAAAGTGCATCCAGGATTTCTCTTCTTGTTGTCTAGTTCTTCTATACTCAACAAAATTGAGGAAGAATATTGAGGTTGAGAACTAGGCATCGTATTTATTTTCCCTAAACTTAACCTAAAATGACAAAAATACTCTCAGAAGTATAGGATGTGCACGTGATTCGATTTGGTTAGAAAATTATATTATGATGGTTTTAGATGGTCGTTTGCAGCTTGCACAAAGATGAGACGACTAGTTGCAACAGAAAAATGTTTAGATAGTTAAGTGAAAAATCATGTATAATTTTGACGATTATTTGTAATTCACCAAAAAAAGAAACAATATAAATATATGACAATATAGTTTACATGATTGAGGTAATATTTATAGTCATTTTCCATATAAATTTACCCCAAACACTGCAGATCCCATTCAAACCTAACAATTTTAACAATTCTGTACCCAAAACCAAATGGGTCTTACAATTATTTAGTTGAGATTTCCCCACGTGTATATCTTGAGATGTTAGAAAAAAAAATCATGTAGTTGAGGACAAAGTCTTGGGTAAGACCGTCTAACGAATCTCATTCCGTGGGACAAGTCGGGTCGGGTTGGGTCAACCCTATTTAAGGGAAATGGACTCGGTCCTATTTATAGTTGAAGGAATTTCTGCCCGTTGGATAGAAAGTTTCCTTCTCATCATGCATAAGTCGACGTGGCTTTCTCTGATTGGTTCGTACATAGTGTTGGAAATATTGGAAGAATGTTTTGATGAGACAAATACTTAAAGTAACTCTAATAAGCATAACCAATTTTAGGATAGGTTACTGCAATAGAGTTACTGCAGAAGATTAAAAGAAATAGAGAAAGTGTCAAAAGGAAGGATACTGAAGAGAATGGTTGAAAAGAATTTGGTAAACTAATAAGGATACTAATGACTACAAGGAGCTACTGGGAGGGACCTCGCCAAAGCAGAATACAGCGAAACAAGAAACTACCTGAGAAGACCATGCCGAAAGCATACTGCAGGAGCAGCATGCTATAGACGCCTCAAGCCACCTGAAGGAGCAAGCCAGAAGAGGAAGCTCCAGAGTGAAGCAAGAGGAGGGAGCTACAAAGCAAGCATGGGGAGAAAAGTCAAAAGTTACCGGTAGTCACAAGAAGTTACCGGTAGAGAGAAAAGAGAAGAGGAACCAATCAGAAGAAGACACGTGGCAAGCAAAAAGCTGGCGTGTGTCAGGAGTGCGGCGCGTCAAATGATGGAAATCTGTCAACCTTCAATGGGCAGATTTCACAACCTATAAAGAGGAGGACTGAAGACTGAAGCGGGAGTGAGAGAGCGCAAGGGTGCAAGAGAAAAGAAAGCGAGCACATCAGAATATACAAGCTCGCAGAGAGAAGTGCAAAAGAAGAGAGAAGAGCTCATCAGAGAGAAAGCTTAAAAGAGAGAAGCGCAGAAAGAGGGGGAAGTTCAGAGAAGAAAAGCTTGAACACTCTACACCCCAAGAAGACGCACACCCAGTCAGTCAAGTTCAGCAGCAAGCTTGATCAGCAGAACAATCTGCAAATGAAAGTCAAGCTTGCTGCACCCTGTTGAAGAAGAAGAAGACTAACATTTCTAAAAGGGAGGTCTTGGAGTACTCAGTGCGAGGAGTAAAGTCCTGCTGAATTTACCACTTTCTAGGAGAGAAAGTGAAGACCCTGGGTGGGTAGATTAGGATCCTGTGTGGGTCAGTGTGGAAAGTAGGCAAGCATCTGTGTGAAGACTTGCTACTTACTTGTTAAGGGTGGGTTGTAATAGATAGGTAAATTAATCAGCTTAACAAAGGATCCCTCTTGAGAGGAGGAAGAGAGGACGTAGAAGAATTTCTCCACCTTCGAACCTCTATACATACTTGCGTCTTTATCTGCTTACTGCATTACATGTATTCTCTCTGATAAGCTGCACATCTTCTACTCGGCTCAGAAATAGACTTCCGCTCCCACTCTGATCAGTAACCTCCCAAAAGGTTACTGATATTAGAAATGAGCCGATAGAAGATAAAGAAAAATCTGAAGATAAGGTAGGCTTATTCACCCCCCTCTAAGCCTACCTACAACAGTTTTGGGACCAACACATATATTGACATTGTACATCTCTGTTGCTGCAATCGCTATACCTAGTCTGACATTCCTTCGGACTTCCCTTTTTGCTTTCTTATGTGGCATCTTTTGATTTGATGATATTGCGGCTATGCCTAACGTAAACCGCGTACACATCTCCCGAGGTAACTGCTGCTTAACAGGTTGCTTGATTCATCCTTGTCACTCAGTCTGCTGGCTTACTTAGCATCCTTTTGGTAGTGAGCTTTCAGCTTCCTTTCCATAGTAGCCTGCTGGATGAACTTTTCAATGCATTTAAAGTGTTCCTTATGCAGTACGATCTTCATCCTTTTTCTTTTAAGATGCAGTCTTGATCACCACGCCTTCTGATCCTATTCTCTAAACAAGAGATTTACAACAGAGACTAAGTACATATGATCCTGAGCCTTAATATATTACATGTTTTGTCTTCATCAAAATCTATACAATGTTCCTTACAATTTCCCCCTTTTTGATGATGACAAAACTTCCTTTAAGCATACCAAAGTCTTTATCAGATTTTATATAGACAGATAAGCTTGTAGAAGGATTAGCAAGTTATATATATATATATATATATATATATATAGCAGTAAGATATCAGATCAAAAGCTTTAAGCATAAGTTCACAAGTAGTGAGCTTTTTCATATCAAAACAGATACTTTTATTGAGTTAATAAATCATAGAGGTATCTGAGCATAGTATCAATACAGATCAACAACAAGAAATAAGAGAGAGATATATATGAGCAGGAAGCAAGAAGGTTTACGGTATCTTAAACCAGGAGTCTATTTTTCTTTCATTCCTCGAGCCCTTCCACCAGTTGAGGATTGACTCTTGATAAGTTGGTTCCATTAGTATTTTCATCTCCAAGGTCTCCTCGTACCTCAACCAGAAATCTTCACAGAAAGGAATGAGTTCCCCTCTGTTCATTCTGCCTTTTAGCTTCATCTGGATTGGAAGTACACCCCTACTAGCAATGTCCTTGAAGCATTGGAGCCCTTCACGGTGAGTTTTATATTTGATGAGCGTGGACTCCTTGCATAACTTGATATAATACTTCAAGTATTCTGCTTGTTTGAAGGTGTTGATCTGCAAAAAGGATGGACAATGAGTGGTAGGCAGATCAATTTCAGGGAGTTCCCATACTTGGAATCTGGAATTCCTAGAGTCTGGACTTCCATCCAGGAAGATGCGAAGCAATTCTGGTGCATTCTTCTCATCTGCAGCAAGAGCTTCCAGCCAGGTTGCTTCTGAGGAGGGAAAAGACGTGAGAGGCTTTTCTGTGTCATTTCCTTAATATGAGCATCTGACGCTTGGAATATATCTTTAAGTCTCCTCCTCTTCTCTTCCCTTTCTTCTACTTCTTTGCGAAGACCAGGATGTACTTCTGAGATAGCTTCTGATTTTCTCTTGGTTGAACTGCTATCTTGGTGTCCTCTGGAGCTTCCTCCATGGCCTCCTCCATCACCTCCTAAATCCTTCCTAGGCAAGATTGTTAGCTGCCTGCAAGAGGAAGGATCCTGCTGTCTTCTCTACTCGATCCTCTTAACTGTCTCTTCCCCCTTTTTCTTATCATCAAAGGCCGAGCCTACTCCAAACTTTATCATTGAATGCATACTGGTTAAAAGGTCAGTATGATCCTCTAAAGTTTGTTTCTGTTAAAACTGAGAGTTGGAGACCTTTTCGAGGGAAGAGGTCACAAATTGTTGCTCCAACTCAATTTCTATAAGCTTGTTCGCTTAGGAGTTGAGATTTTCGTTCATGCTCTTGATGGTGTCAACAAGGCTGATAGAGGGGGTTAGGGAGTTGATCGACGTTTGAAGCTTTGCTAAGGTTGGATTGAGGGTTTGAATCATAAAGGAAGCTTGAAACCGATCCTTCTTTGCCTCAGCTCTCATTCGCTTGCTTGCTTCGCTTATGAATTTCCCAATTTTCCCCACTGCCTTGAAGACGTTATCAACAGATTTTTGCACATCATTCTGCACATAAAGAGAAGGGGTTTGAGGTTTGGATTTTTCGGCTCCGGATGCACCCTGTTCACTGGGTGATCCATCATTGCTGCTGGAGCTAGACATAAAACTTTCAGTGTCTGCTACTCCACGAGCTAATACCTTCTCATCATCAGCTGAAAATTCATCCTGAGGGACATCTCCCATCATACTCATTTTGAACTTGGATTGCATTAGGTTGGAGAACTTTCTGCATAGCTCTTTGTTGGTTGAGCCAAAGATGATGTCATCTACATAGATCTGGACAAGCAGGATGTTATCTTCATCCTGGATTCTAAATAGGGTTTTATCCACCTTGCCCTTCTTGAATCCATTATCCAGCAGGTATTTGGACAAAGTGTCATACCATTCTCTTGGTGTCTGCTTCAGTCCATAGAGAGCTTTTCTCAGTCTATACACCATCCTATCAGCATTTTCTTTGAACCCGGGTGGCTGTTCAACATAAACTTCTTCTACTAGCATTCCATTTAGGAAAGCGCATTTTACATCCATTTGATACACCGTGAGATTCTTGTGAGTTGCATAAGCTAGAAAGATTCTGATAGCCTCAAGTCTAGCTTCTGGAGCAAAATTTTCATGAAAATCAATGCCCTCTTCCTGGCAGTATCCTTTTGCCACTAGCCTAGCCTTGTTCCTTACAACTTGTCCTTCTTCATCTAGTTTATTCTTGAATACCCACTTGGTTCCTATAACTCCTTGATGAGTGGGTCTGGGAACTAGGTACCAAACTTGGTTCCTCTCAAATCCATTCAACTCTTCTTGCATGGCTTGAACCCAGTTGATATCTTCTAGAGCTTCCTCAAGATGCTTCGGTTCTACATGTGATATGAAGCAAGCAAACATGGTTTCATAAGGGTTTGATCTTCTTGTTCTTACTCCAGAGGTGAAGTCCCCTATAATCAAATCTCTAGGGTGATCTTTGAGCCTTCTTCTTCTTGTTTCATCAGTTTGCTAAGTTGTTCTTCTGTTGGATTCTGTTTCATATCTGCAGGCCTATCTTCTTGAGGTTCCTGATTATTTTCAGGCTCCTGAATTTGAGTAGGTACCTGCAAGTCAGGAACATGTATAATCTGGGATGGTGACATTCCATCCATATTTTGAAGATTTGGTAACTGCACATCAATATATTCAACATGATTGTCGTTGATGTGAGTTTTGTCCAACTCTTCTTGAAGTTCTTTAATGTCAGCATTACTGCAATGTGGTTCATCAAAGACCACATGTATAGATTCCTCTACAACAAGTGTTTTCTTATTGGAGATTCTGAAGGCTTTGCTTACCGATGAGTACCCTAGGAATACCCCTTCATCTGATTTGGCATCAAAGGTTTTGAGGTACTCCTTTCCATTGTTAAGCACGAAGCACCTGCATCCGAAGATGTGAAAATAGTCAATACAGGGAGAGTAACCATACCACAACTCATAGGGAGTCTTGTTCAGATCCTTGTTGATTAGGCATCTGTTCTGTGTGTAGTATACTGTGTTGGTTGCTTCTGTCCAAAATCTCTTTGGTAGCTCTACTTCGGCTAACATTGTCCTTGTAGCTTCCTTCAGAGTCATATTCCGTCTTTCAGCAACTCCATTTTGCTGAGGTGTCCTGGCTACTGAGTATTCGTGCCTGATTCCATTATTTGAGCAGTATGCTTCTATGAATTTGTTGGTAAATTCAGTTCCCCTATCTGTTCTGATCTTTACAATGCTCAGGCTCTTCTCGGTTTACAGCTTCCTTAGGTACTCCGGCAGATGTTGCTGAGTATCTGATTTCTTCGCAAGGAAGATCGTCCAAGTGAACCTTGAGTAGTCATCTACTACCACTAAGGTATACTTCTTTCCAGATATGCTAATTGGATCAATTGGTCCAAAGAGATTCATGTGTAGCATATCTAGTATCCTCTATGTAGAACGAAGGGTTTTGTTCTTGGAAGAACTCTTCACTTGTTTCCCTTTCTGACATGCTCCACAGACAGCTTCCTTCCTGTAAACCATGTTAGGTAGCCCTCTTACTAGTCCTTTCCTAGCTAACTTATTCATGGTTTTGAAGTTCAGATGGCTCATCCTCTTGTGCCACAGCCAGCTAGCTTCAGGAGTTCATTTGGCTATGAAACAAGTAGCAGTAGTCACTGATTCCCAATCAGCAATATAGATGTTTCCCTTCCTTGTTCCAGTGAGCTTGACTTTCTGAGTCTTGGTGTCTTTAATCAGGCACTTGTTGAGGTTAAACTCAACACAGTAGCCTTTGCCACAAATTTGACTTATGCTCAGGAGGTTGTACTTCAAGCCTTCTACATAAGATACTTTTTTGATGCAGATATTTCCTCTAATCACGTCACCAATGCCCTTTGTGCTTCCTTTGGAATTGTCTCCAAAAATGACTTTAGGTCCTTTCGAAGCTTTGAAGTTGGTAAGGTTCTTCTGGTTCCCTGTCATGTGTCTTGAGCAGCCGCTGTCAATGTACCATATTTCCTTGCTGCTTCCTGTCCCAAGTTCCTGCAATCAAAGAGAAATTACTTCCTTTTAGGTACTCATACAAGTACGGGTCCTTTCTTGTTGGTTTCTATTTTCCTTTTAGGAACCATACTCGCTTTATAACAATCTTCTTGTTATAATTCTTGTAGGTTCCTGAATTTTTACTAGTGTCTTTAAAATACTGCATGTGTGCTTCGTGTGTAAGTGGTTTCTTCCTCTGCCACTTAGGAACATAGACTCCATTAGTTTCAGACACATATGTCTGTGGGATATAGGGAATTTGAGACCTTTTACCCTTTCTAGGCTGCTGTCTGTGATTCCTGCTTCCAGCATACTTAGGTTACTGGTGCCAGCTTCTGACAGGTTTACTGCCGTAGGTACTTGAAAGAGGTCTTTTTCCCTTTCCATCAAAGCTTCATGCACTTCTGCTTGTAGTTCCCCCTAAGTTAGGTAACTCATTTTGATGGGGAATAATTGCACGCACAAATGTAGGTGTCTTTGAGGTGCTGACCTTTGAAGTGGAGGCTTCTCCACAATAGCCTATGCCAGCATGATCCTTCAGACCTTTTTGGATTTTTAGTATAGCATCCAGGTTTTTGGAGGATTTATTGAAGGTATTGATAGTTTTGGTGAGAACCTTCTTTTCATATATCAACTTAGTGACTTGTAAATTGAGCTTACTGACTTCAGCTTTGAGGTCACTGCATGCTTGGCCTTTTGATTTTTCTATGACAAATAGCCTTTCTAACGCAACATGCTCTCTCTTAAGCTCTACATTCTCTAGTTTCAGCTCTTCATGAGTTGAAGTGATCTGCTCGAAGTCACTCATGATTTGTTTGAAAGCACAAATCATGTTCAGCATTTCATTAATTTGAATAGAAGGGTTAAGATATGTTACCTCATCTTCTGAGTCATCATTTTTGGCCATGAGGCAGATTAGAGTTTCTTCATCTGAAGATGAATCCTCCGAATCACTGTTAGTGGTTGACTCTTTTTTCTTGGGTGCATTCTCAGGTGTAGCTGCCTGAGAGGTCTCCACCTCGCCGATTAGCGCCCTTAGTCTCTGACGTTCTTGCCATTTTCTTTCTTGTCTCACCTTTCATTCATCTTCTAGATAACGATGGACTTCTGGATGTGGGCACTCCCTGGCATAATGACCTGGCTTCCTGCAGTTGTAGCACAGATTAGTAGCTTTAACATTTAATTGGGGTGACTGCCCATTGGTTCCAGTTTCACTTTGCTTCCTCCTGAAGCCATCTGTTCGTGAGTTCCTTCTTATGAACTTTTGAAACTTTTTTAGGAGTAGTGTCATATCTTCTACTGCAGTGGCCTCCAAGGTAGATGTCTGAT
Organism: Scutellaria baicalensis; assembly: GCA_005771605.1. NCBI lineage: Eukaryota > Viridiplantae > Streptophyta > Magnoliopsida > Lamiales > Lamiaceae > Scutellaria > Scutellaria baicalensis. The sequence continues at coordinate 4,482,734 of CM016725.1, read as the reverse complement.
CTTTAGACTTCTTAGCTTCCTGAGGTTGTCTTGCAGTTAGTGCAGTAACCTTTGAGTTGCTTCCTTCGATCTCTATCTTTCTTCTGTTAATGTCGAACTCAAAGGCTTTGAGGTCTGAGAAAAGATCGAATGTGCTCATAGATTTTAAGTCCATGGACACTCTCATGGCTGTTGTCTTGCTATCCCACTCGGCAGGAAGGGCCCTTAGAACCATCATGTTTTTCTCCTTCTGAGTGTAGATTTTGTCCAGGGACTCAAGCTCATTGATGATGGTTGTAAACCTTAGATCCATTTGTTCTAGGGTTTCTCCAGGCATCATTTCAAACAGCTCGAACTTCTGGGTAGCTGTAGAGACCTTATTTTCTTTGGTGAGCTCCGTGTCTTCGCATATTTGCTCGAGCTTTTCCCAGATTTCTTTGGCGGTTCTGCAAGTTTTCACCTTGCTGAAGGTTCCTTTATCAAGAGTGAGAAACAATGCGTTCTTTACTACATTGTCAATGTTTGTTCGTCTCCTCTCGTCAGTAGTCCATTCTTCTCTAGGTTTTTCCAAAACAGCTGGATGTGGGATGACTCCTGTATCTCCTTGCCTATCAGCTGCTTCATCAACGGCCCTGGCGTATAATGGATTTACTTTTGTGATTCTTGGTGGTCCTTCAGTAATGACATACCACATCTCATCATGCATGGCTGACAGATGTGCCTGCATGCGAATTTTCCAATCATCATATTCATCAATGGAGAACATATGCACTTTATGAGAATCTATGTTAGGTATGCTAATGAGTTTTAAAACAAAGAGAGGGTTTTCAGAAAACAGGGATCAGGGATTGATCAGTTAGATCGGACGTTTAATCCAACCTGCTCTGATACCACTTGTTGGTCCCAAGTGGTAGAAGGCTTAGAGGGGGGGGGGGGTTGAATAAGCCTACTCAATTTTCAAACTTTTCTTTAAAACAGACGGGTGAGTTACTCAGGCAGGTAACTAAAGAGCTTACTGTCAAAAGGTTACTGCTTGAGCAATTACCTATTGTAAATTTACAGAAAGAGAGTTTTATGCACAACGGAAATTCATTTTACCAAAGCTTCTTTTCTGAAAACCGGTTTGAGATGCTTATGAACAATATGCAACATATAAGATGAACAGTAGAAAACACAACACAAAAAGTAAACACAACGGTTTACAGAGATTCGAGGGTGGAGTAATCCCTCTACATCCTCTCTACTCCTACACAATGAGGAACTTTGTTAAGTATATGGGTTGATTTTTACAAGCCTTGCTTAGACAACCTAACATAACAAGAATTGTCAGTCTCTCCCACACAGGGTTACTGTACAGTGACCAAACTCAACCTAGCCCACACAAAGCTCTTGTTCTTTCAACAAAGAACGTAACTACTGGATCAGGAACAACCTCCGATCAAGAAACTCCTAACAATCTAAGAAAGATATGTTATTTCTATTTCAACAACCCATGCATCAAGACTAGAACAATATGCTCTTTAAGCTGTAGATGCTTGTTGCTTAGACTGGACTTGAAACTTCTACTGATTTGTAAGAATATATCGTTGGATAGCCTGAGTGCTTTGTTTGCGAGAGTTTCAGGTTTCAAGTTATCTTCAAGTTCCAGTCTTCATCTATTTATAGTTGAAGGAATTTATGCACGTTGGATAGAGAGCTTCCTTCTCATCATGCATAAGTCGACGTGGCTTTCTCTGATTGGTTCGTACATAGATTGACATTGTACATCTCTGTTTCTGCAATCGCCATACCTAGTCTAACATTCCTTCAGACTTCCCTTTTTGCTTTATTACGTGGCATCTTTCGATTTGATGGTATTATGGCCATGCCTAACATAAACTTCGTACACATCTCCTGAGGTACCTATTGCTTAACAGGTTGCTTGATTTATCCTTGTCGCTCAGTCAGCTGGCTTACTTAGAATCCTTTTGGTAGTGAGCTTTCAACTTACTTTCTATAGTAGCCTGCTGCATGAACTTTTCAATGTATTTAGAGTGTTCCTTATGCAGCACGGTCTTCATCCTTTTTTCTCTTAAGATGCAGTCTTGATCACCACGCCTTCTGATCCTATTCTCTAAACAAGAGATTTATAATAGAGACTAAGTACATAGGATCCTGAGCCTTAATCTATTACATATTTTGTTTTCATCAAAATCTATACAATGTTCCTTACAAAGCCAAAACAGAAGCTCAACTTGCTGCTGAAAGAAGTGATGGAACCGTCGGACCGACGGTGACTTCACGATCGGAATCGGAATCCATGAAAAGCATGATAACTCGCAGTGGAAGAAAAAATGAATTGTACCTTTTACCGGAAATGGACTAATACGAACAAGGTCTTAAACACACAATCAAATCGAAGCCTTCACCCTTCGATCTTCCGTTGTATTCCTTGTCTTCTCTCGGACGTTGTATGGGCGACGGTCCTCCAAGAATTTCAGCCGCCTCTTCTCTTCTCTCTTTCTCTCGATCTGGCTGCTAAAGCACGCATAAGATTAAGTTCGTGAGGAGGCTGGCTGACTTGAGGCTTATTATAGGCTACAATGGGGACCTAGAGGAGGAATTAGGGTTGGACCTCCTAATAGGCTTAGGTGTCCCGTGTTCGGCCCGAACACACAGCTTAAGTCCATCAATAATAACTCGGTCCACTTAGGAGTTATTATTGAACTACCGCCCTAATCCAATATTATTATATGGGCTCCTTCTTATTATGTGCACATTTATCTCCCCGCGTATAAAATATCGAATGTCTGTTAATTAATTAAGTTACTGACAACTTTATTAATTAACATCTAATTCCAAGAGTAGTACCACTCAACTTTATTATCATGTCGGAGTAAATCCACCTGCAGGGTTTACATGATAATCCTTATGAGCTCCTCAAGGGGACATCATCATCCTAAATTAGTAGGATACGGATTCCTTCTGTAATCAACAACATACCATATAATCAGCACTATCTGCTAACTCACCGAGCTTATTGATTTATGAATAAATCTCACCCATTGGCGAATTAAAGAAACAAATACTAAGGATTCTATAATAAGGATTAAGAGGACGCACATCCATAATAACAGAGGTCTTGTTCTTGTTGGTCCCAAGTGGTAGTAAACTTAGAGGGATGGGGGTGAATTTTCAAACTTTTCAATTATCAAACTTTCTTCAATTTTCAATTTTCCCAAGCCTACTAAATTTTCAAACTTTTTCTTCATCATAGGAGGCTTAGGTCGAGATGCAGTAACCTTTTGGGAGGTTACTTATCAGAGTTATATTGCGGAAGCTTCCTCTCATTAAAAGACCAAATATAGAAGACATGTATCTAACATAAGATATGCAGATAGAACAGTAAACACATATAAACGGATAAATATACAGAGGTTCGAAGGTGGAGTAACCCTTCTACATCCTCTCTGCCTCTTCTCAAGAGGGAACCTTTGTTAATCTTGTTGATTTATATAGCCCTATCTATTACAACACAGACTTAACAAGTAAGTAGCAAGCCTACACACAGCTGCTTGCCTACTCTCCTAACTAACCCACATAGGATTCTATCTGACCCCTCAGTATCCTTGCTTTCTCCTTCAGAAAATGAATAGCTTATCAGGTTCCTAGTCCTGACTAAGCACTCCGAGACAGTCCTTAAAAGGTTTGTCTTCTACTTCAACTGGATGCACCAAACTTTGGCTTCTTTTGCAGGTTGCTCTGTTGTGGCTTGCTGCAGGACTAAGTGACTGAGTATCCTAGCATTTCTGCGGTGTAGAGTGTTTGAGCTTTCTACTTTTCTTTTGATCTTGTGTACACTCTTTTCTACGCACTCTCTTGCGTTTTATTCTTTTCTTCTCTTTTTTTGTGTTTTTTTCTCTCTACATTTGCGCTCTTCTCTTCTTTCTTGCGCTCTTCTCTCTTGTGCGCTTCTTTCTTCCCTCTTCTTCAGTCTTCAGTCTTCTTCTATTTATAGATTAGGAAATATGCTCGTTGAAGGTAGGTAGGTTTCCATCATTAAATGTGCTGTACTCCTTCTAATACACGCCAGGTTTTCGCTTTCCACGTGTCTTCATCTGATTGGCTCCATTCCGCTTCTCTCTACCGGTAACTTCTAGCTTCTTTCCCATGCTTGCTTTGTAGCTCTCTTCCCAGCCTTGCTCTCAAGTGGCTTCAAGCTTCTGTAGCTTGCTACTTTGCAGTATGCTTAGGCATGGTCTCTTCCAGGTAGCTTCTTGTCAGGTAGCTTGAGTCTTCGGTAGCTTACTGCTTTGCAGTATGCTTAAGCATAGTCTCTTCCAGGTGGTTTCCTGCAGTAAGCAGTATCCTTTTTAGTTTACCAGATTCCTTTAATCATTCTCTTCAGTATCCTTCTTCTGAAGCTTTCTCTGTCGTTTCTTTCTGCAGTAACCTTTACAAGATAGGTTATGCTTATAGAATGAGGGTTACTATTCTATGGTTTTGTCTCATCAAAACATACTTAAATATGTTCTAACAGTTCTATTATATAGTCAGTACAAATCGAACAACCTCAAATGGTCCCGCTCAATAGACACAAAGTGTACTAGTGTAACTTTATAGTCAAGATAGACTAATACCAGATTACACTACAACCGTTCTGATGGTTAGTCCAAATCCATTTTGGTTGTGAGCTACTATTTATAATTCATAAGGAATTGATAACATGTTCTTCTGTGTGGCACCACACACCATGTTATCTACAATATAAATTAATTGGACAATTGCATCAACTTATACAACAAATATAAATGCAAACATTTGACTAACAAGATTCTCATTTCAATAAAGACGTTCATACAAAAGCTAGGCTTATAGTATATATGCCAACAAGAAGAACTGAGCAACCTCTTATTGCTGAAAAACCCGTCTCTCTTTCACCGAGGTCCATTAAAGGCAAAACAGTGATGGAAGTCACTGTACATGAGACTAAGCTTCCAACTTTGGACCCTGCTGCAGATGCCATTCGCGCTAGAGATGAGGAGGCCTTTGCGGCTGAACAGGCTGAAACTTTTGGTCTCGAGGAGGTCACTGAGAGGATGATGAGAATTTCACTTGAAACTAGCCTACGTGAAAGACGAGGTCACCCCTTACTGCCAAGACTCCAAATTGGAGAAGACACCTTTATAAGTTCTTCAATTCTAGAGCTCTCTATCCAGGTTGAGCTCCCTCAATGTAGGTTACCACCCCCAGAATTTGATGCTCTCGATGAGCAATTGCTTGATTATGGTCACTCCCCCGACCATAATGTTGCAGAGGGTAACTCTGCTGAGGTAAGTCACGAGAAGGTAACTGTTAATGATCCTATCTTTCCGAATATTAACATGATTGATGTTGAGGAAGCAGTGACTGAAATTGAAAAATTGTTAGATGAGTGTGAGTCTACTAACCCTGAGCGTGTCTTAGTGTTGTTCAAACTGTTTGTTCTTTTTGCCCCACAAATACCTACCCTTGCAAACCAAAAAGATGTTGGAGGAAAATAGGCTGTGCTCGAGGAGCAAGCTGTTGAGAAGGAACCTGTAGAGGAACAGGCTGTGCTCGAGAAGCAAGCTACGGAAAAAGAAGTTGAAAAGGAGCAAGTTGTGCTGGAAGAGCAAGCTGTTGTGACTTATGAAGGGCAGGCTATGCCAGAAGGGCAAGCTGCTAATGAAACTGATGTAACTCCTTTGAATACTGAACAAATTCCATCTGACCAGCCCAATGATCAAACTGAAGCCGATGCTGATGCTGGACAGAATACAGACTTGGTTACTGTTGAGGACCCTCTTGCAGCTACCCTGGTTGTAAAAGGAGATGGAGATGGCTCTGGATCAGACAGTGAAGGATCTAGCAGCTCATATGAAAGTGACTCCTCTACCTCAAGTACAAGTTCTGATGATGAAGAAGGAGATGATCTGGATGCAGGAAGAACAGTTGTTCCAGCAACCACTTCAGTCACCCACGAAAACATAAGAGTACCGGCTGTCACCCCAAAGAAAAGAAAGACAGAAGCAGAAGCAACCATGAAATTATCCAAGGCAATCAAACACCTTCAGAAAACAGTTTACATACAGGAAGGACAATTTGAATGTCCAGAAATTCATGAACACTCACCATTACCCTCTCTCACTTTCAGAAAACACTGGATGTCTATTTTCCAGGTGCAGACTTGTTAGGCCCCAACAAACTACCTGTCAATATCCCAACGATTGAAGAAAAGTAGAAGGAGGTGGAACAAACTGTTATCAAAACAGTGTTGGATAAGCTGAACAATCATGAGAAGACCCTCATCACTTTGCAAACTCTGAACTCAGTGATGGACAAGGTAGATGATCGGCAGGTGCAGCAATGTGTAACCCTTAAGAATATCGAAGACATGCTGCAGAGTACCCTTAGCTTAGATGATGCTAAAAAGGTGGAAGGTCTGTAGTTACAAAGCAGAAAAAGGGCAGAAACCCCTTGTAGAGAAGCTGATGTGAAGAGAAGGGAGGATAGAGGAGATGGTGGAAATGGTGGAAATAGTAGAGAAAGTGAGGCTCAAGGCCACTCCAGCAGCAAGCGTAAGCTTACTATAGATCAAAGCAGGAGTGCGCCTTATCCATCTTTTAGACGAGGCCCATCTGAAGAAGAAAGAAGGAGAGAAAATGAAAGAAAGCAAAGGGAGTACATGAACAGAGCAGTGGATGCATCGATACGACAATCACTCTAGAGGGTAGCTCACTTGAGGACATATCCTGAGCAGGCCCAGCCTAAGTTCGAGCATTCATGTCACCCTGCCAACTCACCGGAATCCAATCTTGAGTGAGATTAATAATTTCAAGACTTCAGAATACTTCAGTTATTACATGTTATTATGCAGGGAATCCTCTCCGTTTGAGAAGTATTCAACAAATCTGAAGGCATTGGAACAGTTTGAGGACATGGCTTCGAAGGAAGGACTGCTTATCCAGATTAAACTCAAGCAAGACTGTAGAGAAGGAAGTTCATACCCTTCGTTGAAGATTTCTGGTTGAGCTATGATCAGACTGAGGAGATGAAACAACAAATGGCAAAAAGCTACCAGGAGTTGATCGAGAATTGGTGAAAAGGGACTAGATTTGAAATTGTAGGAAGATCAACCACATGGAGGAGATAAACTTTTCTATTTACTTTCTATTTCTAATTATGATATTTGTTGATGCTGAAAAACATTCCCACCCCGAGAATACTTTTATCTTGTTTTTATGTTGTTTTTTATGGTTGATGATGGTGTTTTGCGGTTTACAGAAAAACTATATGATGATGATTGATGATCTGTTTAGTTACTGCTTAAAGCTCAATGCTTGTGATCTTGGTTTGCATTCTTTATTTAGTGCTTACCCTGATCTATATTATTTTGTGCAATATTTCATATTTTTTCTGTTTTGCAGTGAGTAGCTAAGTTGTTTCTTTTTCTGCTTTGTGTAAAATATATAAGTTTTGTTATCATCAAAAAGGGGGAAATTGTTAGGGTTTAAGTAGTTTTGATGAGAAACATTTTAGTAGAAGTAAGCTTCTGTAAAGAAGTACCCTTGTATGTAAGCTTGTAATATAATAATTTCTAAGTACAAAGGATCGCTACAGTAAGCAGGAGGAACGCTATAGAAAGAAGCAACTTCGCTACAGCAAGCAGTAAGGTCACTCCAACAGGATGCAAGGACTTTGAAGAAGTATGAGCAACTATGAGAAGTAAGCTAGTTGCCCGACAAGGTCATTTCCAGCAAAAGGAATTACAGTAGTGAAGGTTAAGGAGAAGTCACCCGATTTGGAACATACTTAGTAACCAGTAGAGATATTCTCCTAAGAACCAATCAGATTTCGACAAGCTACCTGATGGAAAACAGACCTACTACGCGTTGCATTAAATGTGTGTACTAAGAAGATCAAATTTGTACCGGGAAGATCCCCGCATTAAATGCTGGAACTGCCACACTGAAACGGGCATATTTCCAAGCACTCTACTGAGCATCCAGATAGAATAAAAAAAAAGAATATGCTTGAGCGTGAATGGATCAACGGTCAGCATGCAACAGCAGAAGAGATGTGCTTAACTGAAGACACGTGGAATGTGCACACTTCAACTGGCTCATTCCAACAACTATAAAATGAAGGAATGAGGTAGTGAGGATTAGAGGACTGAAAATTTGAAAATCGCACACTGAACTTCTAGCTTACAGCGATTATTGAGCTTAAAGAAAATTCCAACTCTTTCAGTCTCTTCACTCAACAAGAAGCAAAACATTCCACCATTGAAGATTCTAGGAGTATTCTAGCTTTACCACAGTTGAAGATTTTGTTTATAAACCTTTCATATGCTGTGTGTGTAGGTTGTTTTATTTGGTGTCCATAGTCGATAGGAGATAAATCCTTGCTGTGTGTTTTTGGTATTGTTGAAGATAACATCCTGTGTGAATATTGTCTAGTTGCTGAAACCTAAGAAGGGATTAAGAACTTTAGTAGGCTTGTTTAGAATCTTTAGAGTGCGTTTAGTAGGAAAAGAGTCCCGTAAATCTAAAGCACTAGTGGATATCCTCCTTGTGAAGGAGAAGAGAGGATGTAGAAGGTTTACACCACCTTCGAACCTTTATAATCCTTTGTGTTTATCTTTACTGGTTTTAGCATACATTCTATTTTATCTTGCTGGATGCATTCATATGGCTTATCCGTGCATACTTGAAATCTAGTAGGTTAACTTAATAGTTAAAAGACTTAACTTATTTGTTGAACTCTCTTCCAAACTATACATTTCCGTTGTGCAGAACTCTGAAAGTGTTAGGTTGCAGTAACAAGTTTGCTGCAAGCAGAATACTTAAACTGCGGACTTGCTGCAAGCAACGATAGCTTTCAGCAAATTGCAGCGAAAGAGAGGAAAGCGTGAAAAATAAAAGAAGTTCATTCATCCCCCCCCCTCTGAACCTCTGTAACCACTTGGGACCAACAAGTGGTATCAGAGTGGGTTGGGTTAAAAGCCAACTCATCTGGTTGTCCACCCATATCCACCCTTGATCATATCTCTATTTTTATGTCTAAGTGGTTTTTACTGCTTTCACTCATCATGGATTCTCTGCATGCTAAGTTACCTATGTTTACTATTGAGGATTATGATGACTAGAAGATAAGAATGCAGGCACATCTATCAACTATTCATGACAAGATATGATATGTTTTCACGGAAGGGCCTCCTATCATTAAAAAGCCAAACCCGTTGTTTACCAGAGAGAGAAGAGAGGAGACCGCTGAAAAGGATAAGGATGACGATGAAGGTAAAGAGTTGCTGAAATGGAGCCATCCAGGATACAACCATACATTGAGAACCTAGACAAGAATGGACTGCAGAGGATAGGAAAAGATCCAAGCTGGATAACATTGCAAATAACGCTTTATTTCTCACCTTGGATAAAGGATTTTTTCTGCAAGGTGAGGACATGCAAAACAATCAAAGAAATAGGGGATAAGTTGGAGCAAATATGTGAAGGAACCGAACTGACCAAAGATAACAAGATCTCTACAGCCACTCAGATGTTTGAACTATTTGAAATTAAAGCAAATGAAACCCTAGAATAACTCGATCTGAGGTTTACTGGAATAGTGAATGAGCTAGCTCGAGTCCTTGGGAAAAAGCTCTCACAAAAGGAAAAGAATATGAAAGTTCTTAGGGCGTTACTAGCAGAATGGGATAGCAAAACCACTGCTAGGCGTGTGTCTATGGATTTAAAATCTATGAGTATGTTTGATCTTTTCTCAGATCTCAAGGCATTTGAATTGACATCAACAGGATAAAAAAGGAACAGGAGGAATGATGGAGTAAAGTTACTACTCTTGCTGCTAAAAGCTCAAAGGAAACTCTGCTGCAACCAAGCCAATAGTTACAGCAGAATTTGTTGCAGTTGCAGAGGATGACATGGCACTGCTTTTAAAGAAGTTCTCAAGGTTTATGAGAAAAGGCAACAAGTTAGGGGGAAAATTTCCTCGAAGGACAAACTTGCGGCAGTAACAACAGCAGCAACGATAACAATCCCAGGAACTACCCTTATCCTGTTGTCCACAGATATCCACCTGAAGTTAGAGTAAAGAGAAAAGAAAGAATGAAAATGGAAAGACAAAAGCTGAGAGCACTGCAGGTAGAAGCTGAGAAAGCTAAAGGAGTAAGCATATCCATGGAAGTTCAAGAGGAATCCTCATTGGAATCAGACTAAAATGAATACACCTCAGAGGACGAAGCAATGATCTACCTGATGGCGTAAACTAAGGAGGATACAGAAGAAAAGGTAATCTTTAAACCTGTCTCTTTTAAGTCTGATGATATTAGGATGGATAACTTTGTAAGACAGCTTCTTAACGACTTTGAGAAAATCAACTCTGAGAATGAGACACTAACGAAAGAAAATGAGATGCTAAAACAAGAAAGCAAGAAGCTTGCAGAGTGGAAGTATGAGAAGAAAATTGTGGAGAAAATGAGCGAGAACAAGAGCAAGGAGTGCGCTAAACTAAAAAATAATGTAAGGGAGCTTGAAATTTAAGTGATCAAGCTCAAAACCACTATAAACTTGTTCAGTCAAGCTTCTGAAAAATCAATAGAGTACATAAACCAACAAAAGGCACTGGAAACAAGACCTGGGATAGGATACATCAAATTCAAGTGGAGACCCAAAATTCATCAAAGGAGAAGTTTTTTTTTCTCAAAGAAAAGATGGAAGAACTGGCGGTTGAAGATGATGAGCTTAATTGTGATGTTGTAACTTCAGACATAAAGAGCACTGAAAGTTGTAGTGTACAACAGAACGAAGTTGCCATTGACAAAATCAAGTTGCAGCAAACAATGAGGTTGCAGCACAGCAAAAAGGAACGAGGAAGTGAAGTCCGACAAAGAAACTGGGATTTCATAAACACATCCCTATTTCCTAAAGAAAGAAGCAAGATTGAACCTGACATTGCAAAGAAAGATCCTAAATCTAACTACCTAGGACCCGTACGTGTATGGGTACCTAAACTTGAATGATCATCTTGCAGGTACAGTCACCAGGTAGCAGCGGAGATCCATGGTACATTGATAGCGGCTTCTCAAGACACATGACTGACGACAAATCTTCTATGAGCAAGCTTAAAGAATGCAAAGGACCAAGAGTTGTGTTTGTGGATAACTCAAAGGGAAACACCTTGGGTACAAGAAGATTTATCAGATGAGATGTACAAATTAATGATGTGTCATATGTGAAAGGATTAAAGTGTAACTTGCTGAGCATTAGTTAATTCTGTGACAAAGGGCATATGGTGGAATTCTTCCAAAACCAATGTCTAATCAAAGATATAGCAAGTAAAGAAGTCAAGCTTGCAGGAACAAGGAAAGGGAATGTATATCTTGTGGACTGGAACTCTTCAACTATGACAACATGCTTTATTGCGAAAGGTTCACAAGAAGAAAGCTGGTTATGGCACAAGAGGATGAGCCATCTAAACTTCAAGACGATCAACAAGCTGGCCAGGAAAGGACTTTTCGGGAAGAAATACTCCATTGTAATCATCGATGATTACTCAAGGTTTTCCTGGACAATTTTTCTTGCAAAGAAGTCAGAAATGCAATCAAAGCTTCCGGAGTTCATGAAAAGGATTCAGAATGAGAATAACTTAAATATTGTGAAGATCGGGACTGATAGAGACACTGAATTTACAAATAATTTCATCGAAAAGTAATACCCAGAGAATGGAATTCAGCACGAGTATTCAGCTCCAAGAACTCCTCAGCAAAACAGTGTAGTTGAAAGAAAGAACAGAACCCTTAAGGAAGTTTCAAGGACAATGCTTGCAGAAGTTGCTATGCCTAAAATATTTTGGGCCGAACCTACTAACACTGCATGCTACACACAAAATCGGTGTTTAATCAACAAAGATCAAGATAAAACACCCTATGAGCTATGGCATGGATACTCTCCAAGTGTAGCATACATTCACATCTTTGGATGTAGGTGCTATGTACTGAACAGTGGAAATAAACACCTTAAAGAATTTGATGCTAAGGCAGATGAAGTTATATTACTTGGATACTCTTCCACGAGCAAAGCCTTTCGAGTCTTTAACAAAAGAACTCTCATGGTTGAGAGTCTGTACATGTGGTCTTTGATGAACCACACTGTAATGCAGCTGAGCTAGATGATCTGAAGAAGGAATTTGAAGGAATCAATCCTAAAACCCAAGTTTCTTATATAGAGAGCTCTCATCTTCCCATTCTCTCTGAAAGATTTGACAAAGAAATGAACTTGGATGAATCTACTTCAGAAGCTACAAGACAGGTTACAACAAACCAAGATGCAGCAATACAACATACAGAAGAACAACATACAGTTGAGCAGGATGCAGAACATCCTGAAGAAGAAGACTCTAGTGCACTGCAACCTTAAGATGTCAAAGAAAGACAGGAGTATACAGATCCTTATAGAACATGGCTAAGAAATCACCCAAAAGATCTCATCATTGGTGATCGAAGAGTCAGTCTAAGAACAAAAAGAGCAATTCCTCATGAAGTATTATTTGCATGCTTCATTTCACAGTCTAAGCCTAAGTCTATAGAGGAAGCACTTGAAGATAGCAACTAGATTCAAGTAATACATGAAGAACTAAACGAATTCGAAAGAAATCAAGTATGGAAGCTTGTACCCAGAACATCATATTCAAGAACAAGCTGGATGAATCTGGATTAGTTTTGAGAAACAAAGTTAGACTGGTTGCTAAGGGGTATTGTCAAGAAGAAGGGATTGATTTTGTTGGTCCCAAGTGGTAGTAGGCTTAGAGGGGGGGGGGTGAATAAGCCTACTCAATTTTCAAACTTTTTCTTTAAAAGAGAATGATAAGTCACTTAAGCAGGTTGCTAAAGAGCTTACTGTCTTGGAGGTTACTCCTTAAGTAGTTACCTTTAGTGAACTTAGAGAAAATGAGTTTTATGCACAACGGAAATTATTTTGACCAAAACTTCTTTTCTGAAAACAGTTGATATGCTTATGAGAGATATGCAGCAGGTAAAACAAATAAGTAGGATATAAGATATAAACAACAGTAAGGAAAACAGAAAAATAAACATAGCAGTTTATTGAGGTTCAAGGGTGGAGTAATCCCTCTAGATCCTCTCTACTTCTTCACAAGGAGGAACTTTGGTAAGTAATCTGGTTGATTTACACAAGCCTCACTTATACAATTTAAACCTAACAAGAATTGCCAGTCAATCCCACACGGGGTTACTGTACAGTGACCAAACTCAACTAGCCCACACAGAGCTCTTGTTCTTCTACTAAGAACGCAAATACTTGATCAGGAACAGCCTCCGATCAAGCAACTCCTAATAGTCTAAAGAAAAGAGGTTTTCTTTTCAAGGCAGCAAGCTTAGAACAATGAGCTCTTTAAGCTGTAGATAGCTTGCTGCAAGACTAGACTTGAAACTATCTGAGTATAGAGATATGAAACGATTTGAGTGCTTGAACGTTTGATATGTGAGAGATTCTAGTTTCAAATTTTTCAAGTTGGTTGGGTAACCTTCAAGTCCCAATCTTCTTCTATTTATAGGTGACGAGAATTCTGCCCGTTAGAGAGAGAGAGAGCTTCCTTCTTGCAGCATGCATGAGTCAACATGGCCTCTTCTGATTAGTCCATACGAGGTTGTTGAGATCGTACGTATCTATTGCTGCAATCGTCATACTCAGTCTGACATATGTTCAGACTCCTTTTTACTTTATTACGTTGCATCTTTTGATTAGATGAGTTTGCGCATGTGCCTAACGTAAACCTCGTACACGTATTCCGAGGTCACTACTTTCGAAAAGGTTACTGATGCTTCCTGGTTCTTCATCAGCTTTAGCTTACTTGTCTCATAGTCAGCTAGCAGACTCAGCATCCTTATGCAGTGAGTGTCCAGTATCTTTTCCAAGCAGCCTGCTGCAGTGACTTATACTTTAACTATTTTAAGGTTCTCCTTATGCAGCAAGGTCTTCAAACTTTACTCTTGATCCTCAAGCCTCCTGATCCTATACTTAGAGAATTTACAACAGAATCTAAATACATAGGATCCTAGTCCCTAATCTATTACATGTTTTGTCTTCATCAAAATTCTATATAATGTTCCTTACAATTTCCCCCTTTTTTGATGATGACAAAACTCCTTTAAGAGGATCAAGGACTTATCAGATTTTATTTAATAACATAAGCTTGTACCACAACAAGAGTGATCAGCAAGATATATATATATATATATATATATATATATAAAGTAGTAAGGTACCAGAGCAGAAGCTAAGCATAAGTTCACAAGTAGTGAACTTTTCTGAACAGACAATTAGTTTTATTGCGATGATAAAACAGAGAGATATCAGAGCATAACATAAACCCAAAATAAGTAAAAGATACAAGGGAGAACATATAGAACAGTTAGCAGAAATCAGGAGCCAGAGGCTTTAGGATCTTTTTAACCATGTTGCTCTTGGTCATCTTTCATTGCGAGAACCCTTCCACCAGTTTAGGATGGATTCCTGGTAAGTTAGCTCCATTACTCTCTTTATCTCTGGAGTTTCATCGTACCTCAACCAAAAGTCCTCGCAGAAGGGAATGACTTCACCTCTGTTCATGCGGCCTTTTAGTTTCACTTGAAGTGTGAGCATACCTCTGCTGGCAAGATTTTTGAAACATTGGAGTCCCTCGCGATGAGTTTTTCCCTTAATTATGATGGACTCCTTGCACAACTTGATATAATACTTCAGGTACTCGGCTCGTTTGAAGGTTTCGATCTACAGGAAGGTTGGACAGTGAATAGTAGGCAAATCGATTTTAGGAAGTTGTCATACATGGAATCTGGAGCTCCGAGCATCCGGACTTCCATCCAGGAAGATGAGTAGTGATTTTGGTGCAAGCTTCTCATCCGTTGTAAGAGCTTCCAAGTCAGGTTGTATATGAGGAGGGTAGAGGTTTGAAAGGCTTTCTTTTGCATTTTCTCAATGTGAGCATCTGACGCTTTGCACAGTTCTTCAACTTTCCTCCTCTTCTTCTCCCTTTCATCTACTCCTCTGCGAAGACCAGGATGGACTTCCGAGATAGCATCAGATTTTCTTTTGGTTGAAATGCTATCCGGGCGTCCTTTAAAGCTTCCTCCATGGCCTCCTACATCTTCTCCTGAATCCTTCCTTGGCAGAATAGCTAGCTGCCTACAAGAAGAAGGATCCTGCTGCTTCCTTTGCTCGATCTTTTTTGCTATATCTTTCCCCTTTTTCTCATCATCATATGTCGAGCCTACTCCAAACCTTATCATTGAATGCATGCTTGTCAGAATGTCAGTATGATCCTCTAAGGTTTGCTTCTGCTCGAACTGAGAGTCGTAAATTTTCTTCAAGCTGAAAGTTACAGACTTTTGCTCAAGCTCAATCTCTAGTAGCTTCTTCTCTTGTGCGTTGAGCTTCTCATTCAGGCTTTTGATGGTGTCAACAAGGCCAGTGGATGGCTAATGAGAATTGATAGGCGCCTGAAGCTTCGCCAGAGTTGCATTTAGAGTGTCAATCAGGAAGGTAGCTTTAAATCGATCCTTCTTTGCTTCAACTCTCATTTTTCGGCTAGCTTTGGTCAGGGACTTGCCAACATTTTCCACTGCCTTGAGTACGTTGTTAATAGACCTGTCTTCAGCATCCTGCACAGAAAGAGAAGGAGTTAGAGTATTGGATATATCGGCTCCGGTTGCACCCTGTTCACTGGGTGCATAATCATCACTGTCAGAGAGCTAGTCAGCTTCCATTCATCGGTATCCACCTCCTCATCTGCTGATCTCTCCTCATCAGCAGCTCCCATTACTGCATCCTGTGGGACATCTCCCTTCCAGGCCTGCATCCTCATTATTTCATCCTCAGAAGGCGCTTTCTCTAAAGACGCCTCTTCAGCTTCTTTCTGTTTCATCGAAGTCTCTAGGTTAGCAGACTCCTCAACAGTAGGCTCTTTAGGAGCAGCCTCTTCAGTGGTAGATTCTGTTTGAGCAGCCTGTACCACTGGAATTTCTTCAACAGCGGGCTCTATGTTAGCAGCCTGTTCTGTTGCAGCCTCTTTTGCAATCATCTCACCATGATTTGCAGGGTCCTCAAAAATTACTCTCTCCATCTCTATTGGAGTAATTTCTTCAGCCATCTTATCAACCTCTATCGGTGCCTGATCATATGAGAGTACTCGCACAGAGGTTATTCCTTCAACAGTTGTTGCCTCAAGCGTTTCTTCTAGGACTGCAGCAACCGCAAGGACTTCCAATTTTTCAGCCTCCGGAGTAGTTGGCAGCTCCATCCTTAGCGTTTCAACTTTCTCGAGGGTGGCAGGAGCATCCTGTTGAACAGTGATGGTTCCTGCGACATCTGAGCCTTCCACCTCCTCATCAGGAAGGGTTTCAATGTCCACCAGCTGACTGAATGCTCTGTTGGATTCATCTTTAGATGCTGGTGGTGAAGGAATCCTCTGGCTTATTGGCTGAACAGCTAGGGGTTGTTGTTCCACAGGAGGAACCTTCACCTGGCTAGATACGCAGGGGCCTATGTCTCATCCTAGTTTCCACTAGACTGACATCCAAAGCCTGTTTCAACATCCTTTCCTCCACCTCATCTACTCCAAACGTCTCTGCCTACTTTTCTTTGAAGCCCATGTCATCGCCGGCTTTAACTTGATCAACAGCAACCTCCAAGATTACATCATCCTTGAAGAAATCAGGTTGCTCGATTGGCTTCTTCCCCTTCATTGTTCTCGGGAAAGGTGGTGCCAGTTCAAGAGGTGCGGCTTGCTTCCTCCTTTCTGAAACGCTACCGGTCGCATTTCTGTTTCATAACTTTCCTAAAAGTCCCTCTACTTTCTCTTTTGCAGACCTTTCAGGAATCTTGCTTCTAACACCTTTTCCTCCTTAATATCAGATACCTCTGCTCAGTTCAGTGCCCACTCCTCCTCAACAACAAAATCAGACCACTGAATGAGATCCTGGCAGGAAAGGTTCCTGTAGTTCCACCACGCCATAAACCTATCTCACTGCTTCTTGAACTTCGTTTTCATCTTGGCTATGTCCATAATAAAATCAATGTCAGAGTCCTCAGCAGCTTCCTCTTCCTCCAATGCTAATTTCTCCTTCAGCTGAGCAGTGATTTTCTACACAGCTACCTCCTCCTGCACAGTAGTCAGAATCTCTGATTCAGCATCATTTCCTTGCTCGCGGGAGCAGGGAACATCAAACAAGTGATCGTGGTGGGGATGCTTCATCATCGAAAATTCTCAGTTTCTTCTTCACTGCTTGTTTTACCCTTACCCTTACACACCTTTCCTTTTTCTCCTGCTTAGGTGGAGAAGCAGTAGCTGCCAAGGCTTTCCCGTCTGACGTATTTTCTTATACTGTCTCCTTCTAAGTCGCATTCTCCTTCTCCTTCACCTCAGTAACCTTCCTGGTTACTGGGGAGACTCTGGTTACCTTCTTTGCAAAGATTCTTCCATACCCTATGAACTTGCCCTTTTGAATGGGCTTACCCTTTGACAGGTCATAACCAATATACCATAAGATGGTATTGATTATGAGTCCATTAGTTGGTTTGCCAACCTTCTTCTCGACCTCCTCTTTGAGTCTATTCAAGACATACTCAGCCCAGTTCACCTCATCCGTCTCCATTAGTGCAATCAGTGTCCTGTACCTCAGGTTGGTACATTTGTCGAAGGAACCAGATCGGTTCTCGATGATGTGACAGCAGATATCATGGAGCATCTGATACTCCACCTGGAAGAGCTTCTTGTTGCAGCTCTTGTTCAGAGTCAACAGGTCCTCGGAGCTTGTGAACCTCTTCCAGCATTCTTCCACCATATCCTCTCCATAGGTGGCCAAATCACTGCTACTCATCCCTTTGGTGGGAAGCTGAAAGATCTTCCTTAGGAGACTGGCAATTAGTTCGATCGTTTTGTTTCCCACCTTGGACATAATCTTCGTCTTATTCTTAGACACCTCTGCATTGGTATAGAAGTGTCTAACAAGGTCCTCGCAGTAGGGTTCCTTGTAGTGTGAGCAGAAACCCCACACCTTTAACTGGTGGAGGCTGTCGAGAGTCATCTGCATGGGGTCAGTGGAGTGACATTCATCCCTAATGGTTTTTAGTAGGATCTTCTCATCAATGAGACGACCATACATCACTTGTGAATTTTTTGGTGTCATTTGAGTAGCAGGAGAGAAATGGGAGATTTTGCAAAAAGCACAGATAGAGCACAAAGAGATTGCTAGGTTACTGCTTGCAGAAAATTTGAGAGTGAAAGATATGAGAGCGTAAAAGGTTTTGAACAAGTATAAAATTCCTATTTATAGAAGAACTCCATGTGTTTTGATCAAGGGCTTAGATCAATTCAGAATTTGAATGGTTTATCATCCTACGGCTGAGGCTCTTGGCATTTAATGCACAAATTTACTTTCTGACTTTTAAAAGATTTCGAGGGGCTTATTTGCAAAAGTCACCTCCTTTTATTAGGTAACTTGTCCGGATTTGATGCGCCACGTCTTGGGAATGACAGTTACTTCTGATCGTCTGCTTTGTAGGTTCTTTTGTGATGATTATGTTTCCAGATGGCATACGCTGATGTGTCCCTCAGTGAGCTTTGTCAGCAGCCTACATCAGGGACCTTTAGCAGGGACCTTTCTCAGTATCCTTTCTTGACTTCTTTTATGCTTCAAAATTTCACATTTTTCAAAGGCTTCCTGGCTTCCCCCTAAGCTGTAGGGCACTTAATAAGAGTTCATTAGAGGAAGTTAGCTTAAATTAATAATACCCAATTCATTTCTAAGAAAGGAAAATATTGATTCACAAAGAGGTTTTGTAAATATATCAGCTAGTTGTTGATCAGTGTGAATTTTCTCCAATGAGATATCTTTCTTTTCCACATGGTCTCTGATGAAGTGGTGTCGAATGTCAATGTGCTTTGTTCTTGAGTGAAAAACAGGATTGTGTGTAATTGCTATTGCACTCGTATTGTCACACATGATTGGAGTCTCCTTCTTAGTGATGTCGTAGTCTCGAAGCTGTTGTTGAATCCATAGAATTTGTGCACAGCAACTTCCTGCAACAACATATTCAGCTTCGGCTATAGCGGTGGCTATGGAAGTTTGCTTTCTGCAGAACCAGGATACTAAGTGATTCCCAAGCATTTGGCAGGTTCCGCTTGTACTTTTCCTATCAATTTTGCAACCTGCAAAATCAGAATCAGTATACCCGATTAGTTAGGGTACCACAAGCCTACTTCTTGGGTTCCCTTTAAGTATCTGATAATCCTTTTTGCTGCTGTAAGATGAGACTCCTTGGGATCGATTTGATATATTGCATACATTCCAATTGCAAACATGCTTGTAGTGAGGTAGAGCAGTGATGTCAACTGTCTTTCTTTCTTCGTCTTTGTCCAAGCTTCCTGATGTTGGCATTGGAATGCTTACTGTACTAGCGTTCTCCATTCGAAATTTCTTGATCAGCTCCTTTGTATACTTCATTTGATTAATGAAGGTTCCTTGATCAAGATGCCTGACTTGCAATCCCAGGAAGAAACTTAGTTCTCCCATCATACTCATCTCAAATTTGGATTGCATCAGGTCGGAGATTTTCTGCATAGCTCTTTGTTTGTTGAACCAAATATGATGTCATCTACATATATTTGGACAAGCATGATGTAATCATCATCCTGGATCCTGAATAGGTTCTTATCCACTTTGCCCTTCTTGAATCCATTATCCAGCAGGTATTTTGACAAAGTGTCATACCATGCTCTAGGTGCCTGCTTCAGTCCATAAAGAGCTTTTCTTAGTCTATAGACCATCCTGTCAGCATTGTCTTCAAAACCAGGTGGTTGCTCTACATACACCTCTTCTACTAACATCCCATTCAAGAAAGCACTCTTCACATCCATTTGATAAACAGTGAGGTTCTTGTGAGCAGCATAAGCTAGAAAGATCCTGATTGCTTCAAGTCTGGCCACAGGAGCAAAGGATTCATCAAAATAAAAGCCCTCTTATTGGCAGTATCCTTTCGCCACTAGCCTAGCCTTGTTCCTTACAACTTGTCCTTTTTCATCTAGTTATTTTTGAACACCCACTTAGTTCCAATAACTTCTTGATGAGTAGGTCAAGGAACCAGGTACCAGACTTGGCTCCTTTCAAATCCATTCAATTTTTCCTGCATGGCTTGAACCCAGTTGGTATTCTCTAGAGCTTCCTCAGGGTGCTTGGGTTCTACTTATGATATGAGCAAGCAAACATGGCTTCATGTGGATTTGATCTTCTCGTCCTTACTCCAGAGGTGAAATCTTCTATAATCAGGTCTCTAGGGTGATCTTTGAGCCATTTTCTTCTTGCTTCATCAGCTTGCTGAGGTTGCTCTTCAGTTGGATTCTGGTTGATATTTGTAGGCTGATCTTCTTGAGGTTCCTGATTGTTTTCAGGTTCCTGTGTTTGAGTAGGTACCTGCAAGTTAGGATCTTGTCGAATCTGAGATGGTAAAATTCCATCCATATGTTGAAAACTTGGTAACTGCACATCAATATACTTAACATGATTGTTGTTGATGTGAGTTTTGTCCAACTTTTCTTGGAGTTCTTTTATATCAGTCTTTGTTGGAAACATTTAAGTATGTTTTGATGAGACAAAACCTTAAAGAAAGTGACCCTAATTCTATATGCATAACCTAGCTCGTAAGGTTACTGCAACATGGTTACTGCAGAAAGATAGATCAGAGAAAGTGTCAAAGGAAGGACACTGCAGAGAATGGTAAAAGGAATCAGGTTAACAAAAAGGATATTAATGACTGCAGGAAGCTACTGGAAAAGACCTTGCCGAAGCAGATTGCAAAGCAGCAAGCTACTAGACAGGAAGCTACCTAAGAGACCATGTCAAAGCATACTGCAGAGCAGCATGCTACAGAAGCCTCAAGCCACCTGACAAAGCAAGCCAAGGAAGGAAGCTCCAAAGTGAGCACGAGGAGGAAGCTACAAAGCTGGCATGGGGAGAAGTCAAAAGTTACCGATAGAAAGAAGAGGAATGAAGCCAATCAGATGAAGACATGTGGAAAGTGAAAAGCTGACGTGTATCAGAAGAAGTGTGGCGCATTGACTAATGGAAATCCACCTACCTTCAACGGACAAATTTCCTAATCTAAAAATAGAAGATGACTAAAGACTGAGAAGTAGAGAGCTAGTGCGAGAGCAAGAGAGAAGAAACAAGCACAAAAGAAAGAGCTCAAAAGAGAAAAAGTGCAACAAAAGAAGAGAAGGACGGAAAAGAGAGCTCACAAGAAAATGCTCAGAAGAGAGGGGGAAGGGCATACATAAAAGAAGAAGAAAAGAGTCTACAAAAGATAACAAGAGAGAAGAAATCTCAAACACTCTATGCCCAGAAACGCATACTCAGTCACACAGTCCAGGCAGCGAGCTACAGCAGATCAACCTGAAAAGGAAGCCCAAGCTTGTTACATCCAGTTGAAGAAGAAGAATACAAACCTTTTAAGGACTGTCGAGGAGTGCTTAGACAGGACTAGGATCCTGATAAGCTGTCCGCTTTCTGAAGAAGAAAGTGAGGACCTTGAGTGGGTTGAATAGGTTCCTGTGTGGGTTAGTTAGGAGAGTAGGCAAGCAGCTGTGAATAGCTATGTGTAGGTTTGCTACTTACTTGTTAAGTGAGTGTTGTAATAAATAGGGATATGTAAATCAATAAACTTAACAAATGTTCCCTCTTGAGAAGAGGCAGAGAGGATGTAAAAGGGTTACTCCACCTTCGAACCTCTGTATATCCATACATTTATCTATGCTTACTGTTCTATATGCATAACTTAAGTTAGATACATGTCTTGCATATTGAGTCTTTACAGGAGAGCAAGCTTCCGCAAAACAACTCTGATAAGTAACCTCCCAAACTGTTATTGTCTCCCGACCAAAGCCTCCTGGAAAGAAGAAATTTTTGAAAATTGTATAGGCTTATTCACCCCCCCCCCCTCTAAGCCTACTACCACTTGGGACCAACAAGTGGTATCAGAGCAGGATGGATAAAACATCCGACAAATGATATCTCATATCAACAAGTGGTATTAGAGCAGGTTGGATGATATGTAAGATCTAATCGATCTATCCAGATCCAATCCTTGATAAACATCTCTCTCTCTCTTTCTCTCTCTCTCTCCCTCACATCAAAGATCAAAAAAATCCATTGCCTTTGTTGAAAGGATATGATTGATGTGAAGACAACTAGCAGCTATAAAGGATATAGAAAATCAAGCTGAGTTGTGAAGAAAAGCTGTTCAGAAGAAGGAAGCTGGTGAACACCATGCTATGTTCGAGGAACAGGCTGCTAAGCAGGAAGCTGTGCATAAGGAGCAAGTTTCTACTTAAATAAAGAGCAGATCGACAAAGTGAAGCTAGTTGCTGAGCATGAAGAGGAAGTTGATACAAAGGAATCAAAGCGAAGCTAGGAAGTATGGACCATACTGGAGCTTCTAGTCTACAGCAATGAGCAAACAAGCAACCTTGGAAGAAGATGCTGAAGAAGTCAAGTGAATGAGTGTAAGAAGAGAAGCTCACTCCATCAACCAGACCATCCTCCAGAAAGGAAGCAAGTGATGAAAGAGGATCTACTCTTTAAATCAACTCTCAAGAAAGGAATAACGATGACCAGGTACCTCGTTCTAATTTACTCTTATGATTTCGATCTCACTTATTTTTATCCTGTTAAGGAACTCAAGTGATTACATGAGAACCAATGATCAAAAAAGCCAAATGAAAGAATCTTCAGAGGACTGAAGATAACATGCTTGAAAGACACTGGTCACTTCACTTGAAAATGAGAAGAGAAGCCAGTACGATGACATTCAAAAAGAAGATGCTTCACCTACTCATGCAAACCTCAAAGATTACCTAAAATAGTACTGAAAGTGACCTTACATCTTAAAAGAGATAACCATAAAGTAAGAGGGAACTTCTAGTACAAATCATGGTAACTCAGCAGACAAAGGAGTTAAGTCCTCGGAGAAACCCAATGGATATGGGTATGCTGTAAAAAGTCTGCAACAACCTGACATTCCCTGAGGAAACCAAGCAGAACAGCAACTCCAAATAGAAAGAAAACTGTCTACCTTACTGGTATCACGCTTTGTCTTTTCTTTACCTAAAGAGTTCATACTCTAAAGAGATACAGTAAGTACACACCTGCACACACCTTCTTTTGCTTACTAACAAAAGTTTTACAGGAAGCAAACTATCTCTACAACAACTATGGGCTGTAAGGAAAGTCTAAGTTCCTGAAAGAAACTTAACCCAAAAGGACCTATACTTGTATAGGTACCTATGAAAGGATACTCTCATTGTAGGTACCTCCGATAGAAACTACAAAAGATAGCCATTAGACCGTTGAGCAATCAAGAAGTAGTTTTCCAGGCTCAAAGAGGTCCTCCATACATAAGAGCGAGCTTCAAGGAACATTTCCGCAAAATCAACAGGAAGCAGACACAAAAGAGCAACCCATACAACAGAAGCAAGATGTGATTGCCACAAGAATCTGAAAACTCAAGAGAAGGACAACTCACCCTTAGAGAATAGGCTACTGAATTCAGGGGGAACCTTTATAGGAGCAGGTAGCATCAACAATGGTGATGGTAATGCTTCATCATTAGAAATTCTCAGCTTCCTCTTCACCATTTGTTTCCCCCTTACTCTTATACTACTATCCTTCATTTTCTGTTTAGATAGAGAGGCAATAGCAGCTGAGACTTCCTCCTTCGACGTGCTTTCTTACACTGCTTCCTTACGGGTCTCTTTTTCATTCATCTCAGTAACATTCCTGATTACTGGAGAGACTTTAGATCCTTTCTTGGCAAAGATTCTGCCGTAACCTATGAACTTGCCCTTTTGAATGGGCTTACCGTTTGACAGGTCGTGACCAATATACCATAAGATCGTGTTGATCACTAGTCCATAAGTTGGCTTGCCAACTTTCTTTTCAACCTCCTCCTTAAGCCTTGTGAACATATATTCAGCCCCGTTTACCTCCTCAGCGTCCATCAGAGCCATCATCATCCTATACCTCAGATTGGTACATTTGTCAAAAGATCCAGATCGATTCTCAATGATGTGGCAGCAGATATCATGGAGCATTTCATACTCCACCTAGAAGAGATTTTTTGTTACAGCTCTTATTCAGTGTCAGCAGATCTTCGGTGCCTGTAAACCTTTTTCAGTACTCTTCCACCATCTCCTCTCCGTAGGTGCCCAAGTCTTCACTGTTCATTCCTTCAGTAAGAAGTTGGAAGATTTTCCCTAGGAGACTGATAGTTATCTCGAAGGTTTTCTTCCTTATTTTGGACATGATCTTGGTTCTATCCTTTGATTTCTCTGTATTCATGTAGAAGTTCCTTACAAGGTCCTCGCAGTAAGGTTCCTTGTAGTGAGAACGAAACCCTCATACTCTGGATTGGTGGAGACTGTTCAGGATCATCTGCATTTGATCACTAGAGTGACCCTCATCTTGGCTGGCCTTTAAAATAATCTTTTCATCAACTAAATGACCGTCAATGACTTGAGAGATTTTGGATGTCATTAGAGATAGAGATGAAAAGGGATTTGTGCAAAGAGTAGAGATTAGGGCACAGTATGATTTTGCTAAGTTGCTTCTTGCAGAACCTTTTTTTTTAGAGTTAAGGAAATATAAGATCGTAAAAGTTTTTGAATAGGTTATAAATCCTATTTATAGGAGAACTCTCTGATTTTTTATGAACGGTTCAGATTTGCACAGGATTTGAACGATTTTTCATCTCGTGGTTGAAGTTCCTGGTATTTAATGCACTGATTCGCTTTTTGACTTTTCAAGGATCTTGAGGGACTTTTTTGCAAATTTCGCCGCCTCTTATTGGATAACCTACCCCTGATTTGATGCACCACATCTTGGGATTGACAGTTCCTTTTGATCGTGCACTTCGTGGGTTCTTTTGTGATGATTAATTTTCCACGTGGCATGTGCTGATGTATTATTCAGCGAGCTCAGCCAGCTGCCTGTATCAGGGACCTTTTGAAAGGGACCTTTTCCAATGTTCTTTCCCGATTTCCTTCAGGCTTGTTATCTTAGAAGCTTCTTGTCTTCCCCTAAAGCTGTATGACACCTCAACAGACACACGTTAAGGGAGTTAGCTTATCTTGATAATACCTAATTCATTTCTCAGAAAAGAGAATCTAGATTCTCAGAGAGGTTTTGTGAATATGTCAGCCAATTGTTGATCAGTATGAATTTTCTCCTGTGAGATGTCTTTCTTTTCGACATGATCTCTGATGAAGCGATGTCTGATGTAGATGTGTTTGGTTCTTGAGTGGAAAACTGGGTTGTGGGTGATAGCAATTGCACTTGTGTTATCACACATAATTGGAGTATCTTTTTCCACAATATCATAATCTCAAAGCTGTTGTTGAATCCATAGGATTTGTGCACAATAGCTTCCTGCAACAACATATTCGGCTTCGACAGGGGATATGGCTATTAAAGTTTGCTTCCTGTAGAACCAGGATACTAAGCGATTCCCTAGCATTTGGTAGGTTCCGCTAGTGTTTTTCTTATCAATTTTGCAACCTGTAAAATCATAGTCAGTATCCAATCCATCTAATATCTTCTTTTTTAGGATACCACAAGCCTACTTCTTGGGTTCCTTTTAGATATCTGATTATCCTCTTAGCCGCTGTGAGGTGGGACTCTTTAGCAGCAACTTGATATCTTGCACACATTCCCACTGCAAACATGATGTCTGGTCAGCTAGCGGTAAGGTATAGCAGTGACCCAATTAATCTCCTGTATTTTGTGATGTCAACTGCTTTTCCCTTTTCGTCTTTATCTAGACTTCCTGAAGTTAGCATTGAAATGCTTACTGTAAGGAACATTATGTAAGATTTTGATGAATGACAAAACATGTAATAAAATAGGAGCCTAGGACCCTTGTATTAGATTTCGTTGTAATATTCTCTAGATTAGGATCAGGAAGCTTGAAAATTGAAGATTGGAAATTGAAGACCTTGCTGCACAAGATCGCGAAGAGCAGCAAGCTGCTTCGGATAGGATGCTGATCAAGGATCGACCAAAGGATACTGAAATAAATAAGATGCTGAAAAGATCAGAAAGCTTCCAGCTACCTGAGAGAAATAGCGGTTATCTCAAAAGTTATGCTCAAAAGTTTACGTTAGGCACAAGTAGCAGTTGGAACCAATCAAAACATGCCATGTGTCAAAAAGTAAAAAAGGGAGTCTAAAGATATAGACTAGAACGGCGATTGCGGCTTCTGAGTGATAGCCTGAGCAAACAGTATACGATCAAATCACGTCACTTAGAAAAGAGCAGCAGATCAGATTTTCTCTCCAATGGACAAAATTCAAATCGCCTATAAATACAAGAGGACTGGCACTTGGAACGCACCTGAAACTCTCGCGAACAAAACACTCAAGATATACATTGCAAATCATTTACACACACTTAGAAGTTTCAAGTCCAGTCTACGCAGCAAGCTACTCTCAGCTTAAAAAGCTCAACTGCTTTAAGCTTGCTACCTGGGTTACTAGAGTTTTACTCTCTTTGTTAGACTGTGTGGAGTTGCTTGATCAGAGGGTATGCCTGATCAAGTATTTTTTGCTCTCAGTAGAAGAGCAAGAGTCCTGTGTGGGCTAGAGGTTTCGCTCTTAGTAGAAGAGCAAGAGTCATGTGTGGGCTAGAGGTTTCGTTCTTAGTAGAAGAGCAAGAGTCCTGTGTGGATTTGAGGTTTGGTCACTGCGCAGTAACCCTATGTGGGAGAGACTGGCAGTTGTTCTCGTTAGGTTTAGGTTATCTAAGCGAGACTTGTGTAAATCAACCATTTAGACCTAACGAAAGTTCCTCCTGGTGTAGGAAAAGAGAGGATGTAGAGGGATTACTCCACCCTTGAACCTCTATAAATTGTTGTGTTATTTACTGTTGCTTACTTTGCTTATTTTGTCATATAAAGCTGAATTTATCTACTGTATATCATCTTTAAGCATTGGCACAATTTTCTGAAAACAAGTTTCATTCTAAAAGTATTTCCGCTGTGCAACATACTCTTTCACTTTAAATTTTTAAGGTACCTGCTCAAGCAGTGACCTTCAAAGTAAGAAAGTTTGGAAAATATCTAGTAGGCTTATTTACCCCCCCCCCCCTCTAAGCCTACTACCACTTGGGACCAACAAGTGGTATCAGAGCGAGTTGGATTAAACGACTGATCTAACTGATCAATCCTAGATCCCCTCTCCTGAAAACCTTTTTAAAAGCATAATCATCATGGATTCTCTTAAAGTACCTATGTTTTCTATAGATCAATATGACGATTGGAAAATTTGCATACAGGCACATTTATCAGCCATGTATGATGAAATGTGGTACGTTATTACCGAAGGACCACCGAGGATTACAAAAGTCAATCCATTGTTTACTAGAGCCGCCGATAAAAGAGTAGATAAGCAGAGAGACGCAGGAGTCATTCCACATCCAGCTGTTCTGCACAAACCAAGAGAAGAATGGATTGTCTATGAAAGAAGAAGAGAAACCTCGATAATGTAGCAAAGAACGCGCTATTCCTTACTCTGGACAAAGGAACCTTCAATAAGGTAAAAACTTGCAGAACTGCCAAAGAGATTTGGGAAAATCTTGAGCAAATTTGCGAAGGCACTGAGCTCACAAAAGAGAACAAAGTCTTAACGACAACATAAAAGTTTGATGTGGCACCCCGATCCATATTAATTGGAAATCAGGCCGTCACCCTTTACTTATTTACTAATTATAGAATTCATAAAATAATTTACAGCGGAAGACTGAACGAAAATACGAGACATTTTTTTCTTTTAAACATAACACAATTATTTCTAAAACTCGTGTTTCACCCACATTTCTAGGGTAAATGCTCAGAAAAACTCCTACATGAAATAACATAACAAAACACACATATATATCATAATATAAGTTTAAGCCCATCATCTATAATAATTTACATATCAAAATACAATATTGTTTTTGAAAGTAAGTATTAATTTAGTACTTTAACATTACAAGGGTGATGGAAAGACAGTTCAACTCGCTACACGTCCATATCATCATATGCCGAACCTGAAAATATTAAAAGTAGAATCATGAGACACCTCCGGAGAGGGATCCCAGTGGGATAACTGTACTCTCTAATATATATTGAAGTAATTAAATCATTAAACACATACTACATGTCCGTTGGGCATGCTCACCCTGGACCATACATAACATAAAGGAATGTGGGAGTCGCTCGCCCACTAAACCTTGCTTTCATAGACCAGGCACTATGGCCCTTATGGTCGTCGCCCGATAGTGAAACAACTACCGGTTACAGCTACGGAGCTTCAGCCGTAGATTTTCATACATAACTTACTAATTTAATTATCAACGCATAATAGAGTGTAGAAGTTACCCACTTTAAGTTGATGCTTCGAGGATTGCTTCTGGATTCACCGGTCGTCTCGACTGCATTCGACAAACTTAATCGTTTAGTTTCTTATGTCATAAAACATGATCTTTTGTATCTTATATTAGGTTATTTAATCTAAAGCATAATCATTAGTAATTTAATGTGAATATTTAATCCTAAACGCAAATATTAACATGATTCTAAATACATTATTCAAGCATTTATAATAATTACACTTTATTTAATACATACTTCATTCATACAAAACAAACCAATATTCTTATAATTTAAACTTTAGATATTTAACTAGTAATAATAGTCTTAAAATGACACATAAAATATGGTTTGGGGTCACAAAATAATATCCAGTAAAGTATTAGGTTCAATTTATAATTGTCGTAAGGTTATGGGGTGATTCTGCAGTTTCTATAAAGTTTGGGGTCAAACTGCTATTTTAACTAGCTTCAGGGGTTGAAATAGAATCATTAGAATCTGTAGGGACTGAAATACAATAAGACAGAAGGTAAAGGGCTGCAGTGTAATTAGACAAAGCTAGGAAATTGCAACATAGTCCCCGGACTTAATTAAATTTTCATAAATCAGCCCCTGTCCCAAATCACCCCAGCCCCGTCGCCCCCTCTCCATTTCTGTCTCGCCGCCGCAGCTGCTGCCGTCCGCCGGCAGTAGCACCCACGCAACCCCCTCCAGACGGCACCGCCGCACACGGCGGTGCCCACACACACACGTACATACATACTTCCCTTCCTTCCCTCGATTTGCAGCACGGCGCCGCCGCGCCCATCACAGCACACAGCACGGCAGCGCCCCTCGCGGCACCACCCCCTGCCTCTGTTCAGCGCCGCCCCGTGCGGCGGCGTCCTCTCCCATACTTCTCCCTTTTTTCAGCTACGCACACACCCACACACTGCAAGACACGCACACACACACTCAAAATCTGCACGACACCGCCAGCCACGGCAGCGCCCCTACCCTGCACTCACTCGGCACGCACGGCAACACCCATCCGCGGCGGCACCTCCCCTTCGTTTTCCCAATTCTGCCCCTTTTTCTACTTCTCAAATCACAGCAACAAACACACACATATACAGAATAGGCAGACATACATATCTACATGTATATATATATGTATCGATAGAATGTATTCATGTATCTATAAATCCACTGATTTTCAGAGGAGTAATTTTTTAGCAACAAAACTGAAGTGCAAAACAAGGAAAAATAAATTAAATTCTTTAACCTTTTCACACCCAAATCCTCTACAAAAGAAAAGATCCGATGAAGAATGAGGAAGGAGGAGTAACACTCCCCACTTTCTTTGTACAGATGGAAGGCAAAGGAGGGACACGTGTTGAAGAAATTAGGAATTAGGTGGCAGCAAATTTTGATTCAGCCTTTTCAATATTCTGATCCTGAGCAAAGAATTGTTTCAAAGGATAGACTAAATTGGGCTAAGGGGTATTGGCTCAACAAGAATATTTGTAATTGGGCTCATATTTGATCTCAAATTCGGTCCAATTCAAAAAAATATGAAGGTTGGGCTAAATTAAAAGGATCCACTATGTATACTCTGTATATGTGTATATATATATATTAGCTATACATTAATTAAAATTTGGGGTGTTATAATTCATATAATTTACTTGTGTATAAGAACATATTTTGAGACATATATACATTTCATGTAAATTATTTTATCACATAGAATCACGTATAAAGATCATGATTAAATTTCATAAAATAAAAGCTTCTTGACACAAACGAATAATCTTTGCATAAAAACCTAGTATCATTTTTCCTCATTTAAACTTATCTATATCTTATCTTTTTACTTTCATCCATGTTGTCAAGTGAGTTGAGATCAAGCTCGGTTTCCTCCGTAAGCAATCCTGCAAAAATACTTTAAAACCTCGAAAGAAACATTAGATCATAAAATACGTAAAAATCATCAAGCACAACGTAATACGTAAATCATAACTTTAAATAACATAAGAGTTCACTTCAAATCATATCAATTAACGGTAAAAGAAATTTTGTGAAATATGCAATGCAGGTTTTCTTGAAAACGAGGTGTTACATTTGAGCTATTCGAGATGATACTTGGAGAAACCCTAGAGCAAATGGATCTAAGGTTCACAACCATCATAAACGAACTTGAGTCTCTATACAAGGTCTACACTCAAAAGGAGAAAAATATGAAGGTACTAAGAGCACTTCCCATTGAATGGGATAGCAAGACAACAACCATGAGAGTGTCTATGGACTTAAGTCTGAGCATATTCGATCTCTTCTCAGACCTCAAAGCTTTCGAATTCAACATCAACAGAAGAAAAATGGAGACCGAAGGAAGCAACTCGAGGATCGAAGCTTTAACTGCAAGACAACCTGAAGAAGTGAGGAAGTCTAAAGATTATACAACGAATTTGGAGGTCACAACAGAAGAAGACATGACACTACTACTGAAAAGATTTCGAAAGTTCATTAGAAGAAATTCAAGAACTGACAACTACAGGAAAAAACAAAGTGACACTGGAACCAGTGGGCAGTCATCTCAGTCAAATTCCAAAAACACTGATGACCTCTGCTACAACTGCAAAAAGCCAGGACACTATGCCAGAGAGTACCCTTACCCTAAAGTTCACAAATATATAGAAAATGAACGGAAAGTGAGACACAAAAGAAAAAGGCAGGAATGTCAGAAGTTAGACCGCTACTCGGAGAGACAGAATCTTCTCAGACAACTACACCGAAGAAGACACCCAAGAAAGATGAGTCAACCACCGATAGTGACTCGGAGGATTCATCATCAGGCGATGAAGCTCTAATCTGCCTCATGGCCAAAAGCGACAACTCAGAAGACGAGGTAATATATTTCAACTCTCCTGTTCAAAATGATGAAAGGATGAATATGATATGTGCTTTTAAACAAATCATGAATGACTTTGAGCAAATCACTTCAACTCATGAGGAACTAAAAATAGAGAACATAGAACTTAGGAACAAGCATGTTGTATTAGAAAGACAATTAGCAATAGAGAAATTAAAAATTCAAGCATGCGGTAACCAAAAGGCTGAAATTAATGAGCTTAAATTACAAGTTACTAAGCTAGTAAATGAAGAGAAAGTTCTTACTGAAACGATTAACATCTTCAACAAATCCTCTAAAGACTTAGATGTCATGCTAAAAATTCAGAGAAGTCTAAAAGATTATTCAGGCATAGGTTACTGTGAAGAGGACTCTACTTTGTTTGCTAGTACTTCTAAGACACCTACGTTTGTGACTGCAACCATTCCCCATCAAGATGAACTATCTAGTTTAGGGGGAAGCACAAGCACAAATGTAGGAAGCCTTGAGGAAAAAAGAAAGAAAACTTTAAGTTCTAATGATGAATCTGAATCTATGAGAAGTTGGCTCCACCAACCAAAATATGCTAAAAATAGGAACTATACACAACAATCTAGAAAGTCAAAAATAACCCAATTGATATATGTACCGAAATCCCATGGACCATTCATTCCTAGAAAGTTTAGGAGAAAATCACAAGTATATATGCAGCATCCCATGAATACAAAACTTGTAACCAAAGGATTGTTGTAAAGCAAGTATGGATTCCTAAAAGGAGAATAGAAACTAACAAGGAAGGACCCGTACTTGTATGGGTAACTAAAAAGAAGTGATTTCTCTTGTAAGTGCAGGAATATGTGACTCAGAACAGCAGGGAAATATGGTATATTGACAGTGGTTGTTCAAGACACATGACAGGAAACCAGAAGAACCTTACCAACTTTAAAGCTTCCAAAGGACCTAAACTTATATTTGGAGATAACTCCAAAGGAAGCACAAAAGGCACAGGTGATCTAATCAAAGGAAAGATATGCATCAAAGAAATATCCTATGTAGAGGGGCTGAAATACAATCTTCTAAGCATAAGCCAGTTCTGTGGTAAAGGGTACTGCGTAGAATTCAATCACAATAAGTGTCTCATCAAGGACGAAAAGACTCAAGAAGTCAAGCTTACAGGAACTAGGAAAGGGAACATCTATATCGCTGAATAGGACTCAGCAACCTCTGCCACATGCATTGTTGCCAAAGACACCTCCGAAGTTAGCTGGCTGTGGCACAAGAGACTGAGCCATCTAAACTTCAAAACTTTAAACAAACTGGCCAGAAAGGGATTAGTCAGAGGATTACTAGACGTTGTCTACAGAAAGGAAGCTGTATGTGGAGCATGCCAAAAGGGAAAACATGTAAAGAGCTCATTCAAAAACAAAACTATGCGCCCTACTGAAAGGGTATTAGACATGCTTCATATGGATCTTTTTGGACCTATTGATCCAATCAGTATATCAGGGAAGAAGTACACCCTAGTAGTAGTAGATGACTACTCAAGGTTCACATGGACAATCTTCCTTGCAAAGAAGTCTGACACCCAGCAACGTCTACCAGAGTTTTTGAGGAGACTGGAAACAGAAAAGTGCCTGAGCATAGTAAAGATCAGAACAGACATAGGAACTGAATTCACTAACAAATTCATAGAAGACTACTGCTCAAACAATGGAATCAGACACAAATATTCAGCAGCCAGGACACCTCAACAAAATGGGGTTATTGAAAGAAGAAATAGAACTTTGAAAGAAGCCACAAGAACAATGCTGGCAGAAGCTGAGCTACCAAAGAGATTTTGGGTAGAAGCAACCAACACAGCATGCTACACACAGAACAGATGCCTGATAAACAAGGATCTGAACAGAACGTCCTACTAGCTGTGGTATGGATATTCACCCTGTGTAGATTATTTTCACATCTTTGGATGTAGGTGCTTCGTGCTCAACAATGGAAAGAAATACCTTAAAACCTTTGATGCCAAATCTGACGAAGGAATATTCCTAGGATACTCATCAATGAGTAAAGCTTTCAGAGTCTTCAACAAGAGAACACTTGTTGTGGAAGAATCTGTACATGTGATCTTTGATGAATCACATTGTAATAAGACTGATATTAAGGAAATTCAAGAAGGATTGAATAGAACTCACATCAACAACAGTCATGTTGAATATATTGATGTGAAGTTACCAAGCCTTCAAAATATGGATGGAATACCATCACCCAAGACCACATATGTTCCTGAGGTACAGGTACCTACTCAGACACAGGAACCTGAAGATAATCAGACTGCAGACTTGAATCAGAATCCAATTGAGGGGGAACCCCAGCAAATCGATGAAACAAGAAGAAGATGGCTAAAAGATCACCCCAGAGATCTGATTATTGGAGATTACACATCTAGAGTAAGAACGAGATGAGCAAATCCACACGAAGCTATGTTCGCTTGTTTTATATCCCAAATAGAACCAAAACATCTGGAATAAGCTTTACAAGACACCAACTCGATTTAAGCCTACAAGAAGAAATCAAGTCTGGTACCTGGTCCCCAGACCTACACATCAAGGTGTCATCGGAACCAAATGGGTGTTCAAGAACGAGTTAGATGGAGAAAGACAGGTTGTAAGGAATATGGCCAGACTAGTAGCAAAAGGATACTGCCAAGAAGAGGGCATAGATTTTTATGAAACTTTCGCTCCAGTAGCCAGGCTTGAAGCAATAAGAATCTTTCTAGCTTATGCAGCATATAAGAATCTCACTATATATCAAATGGACGTGAAGAGCGCCTTCTTGAATGGGATGCTGGTAGAAGAAGTATATGTTGAACAACCACCTGGGTTTGAAGAGGATGCTGATAAAATGGTGTATAAGTTGAGGAAAGCTCTCTATGGATTAAAGCATGTGCCAAGAGCATGGTATGACACCCTGTCAAAGTGTCGATTGGACAATGGTTTCAAGAAGGGTAAAGTGGATAAAACCTTATTCAGAATTCAGGATGGAGACAGCATCCTGCTTGTTCAGATCTATGTTGATGATATCATTTTTGGATCAACTAATAAGGATTTATATAGAAAATTCTCCAATTTAATGCAATCTAAATTTGAAATGAGAATGATGGGAGAATTAAGTTTCTTCCTTGGATTGCAAGTAAAGCCACTTGATCAAGGAACCTTCATAAATCAGATGAAGTACACCAAGGAGCAGATCAAGAAATTTGGAATGGAGAATGCCAGTGCAGTAAGCATTCCATTGCAAACTTCAAAGGGTCTAGACAAAGATAAAGGAGGAAAGACAGTCGACATCACAAAATATAGAAGGCTAATCGGGTCACTGCTCTATCTTACCGAAAGCAGACCAGTTATCATGTTCGTTGTGGGAATGTGTGCACAATATCAAGCCGCACCCAAAGAATCTCATCTTACAGCAGCAAAGAGAATAATCAAATACCTCAAAGGAACTCTAGATGTAGGTTTGTGGTATCCACAATAAGGTAACATAAAATTGATTGGATATACGGACTCTGATTTTGCAGGTTACAAAATCGACAGAAAAAGCACTAGTGGAACCTGTCAAATGCTAGAGAATCGCTTAGTAACCTGGTTCTGTAGAAAGCAAACATCAATAGCCACCTCCATGGCCAAAGCTGAATATGTTGCTGCAGGAAGCTGCTGTGTGCAAATCTTATGGATTCAATAACAACTTCGAGATTACGATATTGTTGAAAAGGATACTCCAATCATGTGTGACAATTCAAGCACAATACCAATTACACACAATCCTGTTTTTCACTCAAAAACTAAACATATTGATGTTAGACATCACTTCATCAGAGATCATGTTGAAAAGAAAGATATCTCTCTAAAGAAGATTCACAGTGATCAACAGTTAGCCGACATATTCACAAAACCTCTATGTGAATCAAGATTTTCATATCTAAGAAATGAATTAGGAATTATTAAATTAAGCTAAACCTACTGATATATCCGTTGAAGTGTTCTACAGCTTAGGGCGAAACACATAAATCACCTTCAGAGAGGACACTGAATAGGATCCTGACAAAGGTCCCAGGTGAAGAAAGCTGATAAAGCCTACTGAAAGAAACATCAACAAAAGGCTACCTGGCAACTTAATCATCACAAAGTAACCCACTAAGCGCACAATAGAGAGAAATTGTCAATCCCGAGACGTGAGGCATCAAATCAGGACAGGTTATCCAATAAGAGGCGGCGATGTTTACAGACAAGTCCCTCAAGATCTTTGAAAAGACAAGACCAAATCAACACATTAAATGCAAGGATCCTCAACCGCGAGATAAAGGACCTTTCAAATTAGAGAAGATCTACACCGTTGATAATAATACATGAAGTTGCCCTATAAAACAGAAGCTCTACATTTGATCAAATCTTTTATGTTTTCATATCTTCTAAACTCTCTAACCTTCTGCATATTAGCAACCTAGCAATAGTTCCAGCGATTTTCTCTAATTTTACAGAAAACTCACATACACCACTACCACTCGTAATGGCACCCAAAGTTACGCAAGTTATTGATGATCGTCTCGTTGATGAGAAGATCATAGTGAAAGCTATTAGAGATGAAGACCGCTCCATTGATCTGATACAAATGATCCTGAACAATGTTCACTAATCCAGAGTCTTGGGTTTATGCTCACACTACAAAGAACAATACTGTGAGGACATGATCTGCCAGTTTTACAATAATGCAGAGATATCCAACGATAATATAAAAATCATCTCCAAGATAGGGAAGAAAACGATTGAGATTACAGCCAGCCTCCTCGGCAGGATCTTCCAACTACCTACTGAATGGATTAAATAGCGGTGAGTTAGTCACCTATGGGTAAGAAATGGTGGAAGAATACTGGAAGAGATTCACAGGTTCGGAGGACTTGCTGACATTGAACAAAAGTTGCAACAAAAAGGTCTTCCAATGGAGAGTATCAGATGCTCCACAATATCTGTTGTCATATCATTGAAAATCGATCTGGTTCCTTTGATAAATGTACCAATCTCAGATACAGAATGATGATGGCCTTAATGGGAGATGAGAGATAAACTGGGCAGAATATGTTTTTACAAGGCTCAAGAAAGAAGTAGATAAGAAGGTGGGTAAGCCTACCTATGGACTAATTATCAACACAATTCTTGGGTCCACTGGTCTCGGCCTGTCAAAGGGAAAGCCCATCAAGAAGGGAAAGTTCATAGGATATGGAAGAATCTTTGCCAAG
Organism: Scutellaria baicalensis; assembly: GCA_005771605.1. Taxonomy (NCBI): domain Eukaryota; kingdom Viridiplantae; phylum Streptophyta; class Magnoliopsida; order Lamiales; family Lamiaceae; genus Scutellaria; species Scutellaria baicalensis. Next base: position 4,446,112 of record CM016725.1, on the reverse strand, counting down.
AAGGGAACTAATGGCTCTCCAGTGACCAGAAAAGACTACAACTGTGATAGAAAATGAGCCTAAAAGAAAGGAGAGACTGGAAAGCTCATCTGAGGGGGAAAGCTTGACAGCCGTTGTTTCTCCACCAAAGTAGGAAAAAAAAGGCAAGAAGTACTAGGGCAAGGACAAAACAGATGGCAATGAGGAAGCTGAGAATTTCTGATGTTGAAATTTCACCATCACCCGTGTTGATGCTCTCTGCTCCATCTAGAAAAGATGATGATGCTGAGACAGAGATTCAGACCACTGAGCAAGCAGAAAGAACTATTCAGAAGGTGACCAAACAAATACAATGGAGGAAGGAGAGAGTTCAAAGGACTCTGAACCCAATATAGTTCTTGTAAGGAACATTATATAAGATTTTCATGAATGACAAAACATGTAATAGAATAGGAGCATATGATCCTGTGCATTAGATTCAGTTGTAATTTTCTCTAGATCGGGATCAGCAAGCTTAAAAATCAAAGATTGAAGGTTGAAGACCTTGCTGGACTAAACTACGAAGATCAAAATATTCTATAGCAGGTTGCTTCGATAGAATATTGGTGACAAAGTAACCAAGGATACTGAATGAACGAAGAGGATGCTGAAATATCATAAAGCTTCCAACTACCTGAGAGAAGTAGTTGTTATCTCAAAAGATGTGCTCAAAAGTATACATTAGGCACAAAAAGCAGTTGAAACAAATCAAAACGTGCCACGTATCAAGAAAACAAAAAGGTAATCTGAAGAAATGGCAGACTAGGACGGCGATTGCGGCTTCTGAATGACAGCCTGAGCAAACAGAGTACGAACAAATCACGTCACTCAGAAGAAGAGCAGCGGATCAGATTTTCTCCCCAACGAACAAAATTCAAATCGCCAATAAATACAAGTGGACTGAGACTTGGAAGACGACTGAAACTCTCACGAACAAAACGCTCAAGATATATGCTGCAAATTATTCACAGACACTTAAGGCCCATTTACTTTGGTGGGTGGGATTGTTTGGATTGATTAAAAAAGTGGGATTGCACTATTCATGTATGATTAAAAAGTGCTATTTTGAATGTTTGGTATGTGAGTTTAAATGT